>ML812633.1:84778-99885 GCA_009831015.1 Picea engelmannii
TTTGTTTTTATGTTGAACAAATGAATAATAGTCCCGATACATGTTTTGTGAATTATGAAATAAAGACGTCTGATACAGTAGATCACAGGTCACTTGACGAATATATATATATATATATATATATATATATTTATTATAGTCAATAGATCGAAGAACAAATGTTACATTTTCATTTCTTTAAACACCAGAACTCCATAGCTAGTGTTATAGCCCTAAAATTCCCTACTCATGCACACATGGCCTTGGCCCTCTTACTTGCATATTTTTCAAAAGCATTGTTGATAAGCTCTTATTAAAAAACCATTTTTTGGAAGAATTATGCGCCTTGCACCATTACAACCAGCGTATGCTTGCAAAAGTTGCAAGGAATTCATTGAAATTCATGGGCTATTGGAGGTTTCCCAACTAATCCACCTACTATAGTCTGTCACCCAATGGAATAACCATCCTTTTGGCATATAAAGGAGGTGTTGGGGTCTCATTTCCAATATAAGCATAAGAACAATGAAACTCTACCCAATTTCACTTCCCCTCCTTGCCCAAGATATTGCTTCCTTTTGTGAGCAATTTCCTCAACATTCCCTCATTAACCCCTTATTCCTCCATTCATCCCATTCCCTTCCATAGAGGTGATGAGAAGGTTGAGAGAAGAATTCCATACAAGGTGCACTTGGAGCATGGTAAAGAGGATCCCGGACCAGGTTCGCAGAATTGTGGCCAACTCAGATTGTAAGGTATACTCTTTGTATTATGAATAAAATAATCACATTTTCCTATCCCAAATGATAGTGTCTTGAGTACTTTTATTGATTTATACTTGAAATTTTACATCTCACCATAACTTATATGTAGAATAGCATGCTTGTAGTTCTTTGTTTAATTATATTTGGATGTAGGTCAGCCCTGGGAGGATACCTACAGTTAGTGGAACTTCTAAGCGTGAGGAGATCATCACCAACCTTGGGATCAAAGGTATAGTCACCCGATCTCTTCTCCATTTTCTTTCTTTATATTGTTTTTGGTATGTTTTGGGTAGTATAGAGAATTTATTAGCTTTTAGACAGTTATTCGCTCTGTCTACATCTTGAAACCTGGTGTAGTTAAAAGGGGGGTTTTCCCACTAGCAGAACTGGCGACCATATTGGGGATCCCTCTAGCATTTTTTAGGGGATTTTGGTTTTTTTGATCGGTTTTTTTTCCTTTCAAGTTTCTTTCGAGTTTTTTGAGTCTGTTAAGGGATTCTGGTCACCTTCAGGTGCAATTCCAGTTTTCCCTACTCTGTAAGACTTCCTGATCTTTTCTTTTTTTGGAAATATATAGAGGTGTACGCTTGCTGTCTTGAGTCAGCCTACATACATATGTGATCTTATCAATAAACAACCCGTGTACATACAAAGGGTGATGATGCAACAAACTGCGTCTCTGTTTCAGGAATTTTTTTGAAAAAGAGGGTGTTTGCCTCTTTCTTGATTGAAGTTCACACTTATCAGAGTTTTCTTGGACCAGTCCAGAGTCTCTGTTTACAACCACAACCTGCGTTTAGAGTTCATTTTACTTTTTTTTATTGATCTTCTTGTGTTTTCTCTTTTAAAAAGGTTTTGAGCAAGCTGTTGAATTGTAGATATTCCTTCTTGGATTCTTGATTGATTCCCTACGATCCGGAGTGGGAAAAAGGTCTTTTCCAGTCTCGTTTTAGTTTTATTTTTATCCTTCTTACTTTATTTGAAAAAAGAAAAATATTTGTTTCAATTTTTCTCTTTAAAGAAATTCAAAAAAAATAAAATCATTTCAGTTTGGTAAAGTAGCTAGAGTTGGTTATTTGCAAAAAAGGAAAAAGAGTCTTGTTGATAAAAAGATATGAAATGATCTTACTCAATCATTTTCAGATCTTGCTTGGCTAAATAAAGATAGACTGGAATATCACCCTATGTTTATGGCCAACAAAATTTGTATCATAATTCACAAGTATTGATTACAAGTTCTTAGGATGATTTTTTTATAGATGAAAGCTTGCTGAAAAATTCATTTTTTGTGTAATTTTATGATTATAACAGATGTTGAAATAAATATAGAGACAAAAGTAAAGACACCAAGTCAATAATCAAAACAGATGAGACATAAAGAAATAGTTTATTTCATTCCAATTCATCAAAAAAATCGTTCTCTTTACAAAATTCTCTAAGGATGTTTTGGACCAAATTCAAACTTAGATGTCCCCAATGAATCATACAAAAGGAATTCTGACAGAAAGTAAAAAAATGAACTTTAAAAGGCGGATCAACTTGCCACAGATTGTTGCCCACTCGACTCTGCACAATAGCCTTTGTCAGTCATGAAATTTAATTCACAAATAGACAAGTCTACACATACTATCAAAGATAGATCAACATCTCTGGAAAATAAATGTTTGAATGATGTAATTCAATCCTGAATCTTGTTGTCTACAATAAGACTCTGCTATCATAAAAGAGAATTAGGCTTCCAATGAATTAAAGAATGAATGAAAACTGAATTATCTCAACAAAACTCAAAGAGAAAACCTTAGTATGCTTCTCCTTCTATCCTCCTCTTGTTCCTCCTTTTCCTTTTGCCTTTAAGCAATTAGAATTAGTTGAAGTAGTTGAACTACTTCCTTAGTTAAGGTAACTAAAACTCAACCAACTTTTTAGTTAAGGGGGAAAAGTAATAAAATCATAATAAGGGTTTTTAATAAATAATAACTAGTAGGTGGGACCCCTTATGACTCCATTTAGTTCTTTAACAACTATAACACAACTAGTTAATCAAACAAAACATCCCTCCTTGTGACTCCCATCATCACTTTCATATTTTGACAATTTATATCAATTATAATTGAAATTATTTCCAAAAATATATTACCCATATATCCAAAAAATAGTGTGTTGTCCAAAATTTCAGAAGTCGATTGTTCTCAATAATCAATAATAAAAACACTTAAAATCCATATTTTCCACTCTCAAAGGAAATATTTTCCTTGTTGTTGTTGTCGCCTTTTGATCTCTCTGAATTTTCCTTAGGATGTGTGGACCCTTTAGGCCTAATCTCATTGATCGCATGAGAAAAATCATATCTCAAATGAATGCAGGAGGACATGGATTTGGTAGAGTCATTTGAGGGTGACTAAGGGGAAGCAATGAATTTTCCTTTGTCAAGGGCATGGTGGGCCTCAGTTTTTAACCTTTTTATTGCATGGGAAGACTGTACTAGTGAGTGGATAGGGGAAGCTTGGACAATCTGTTTAATAGGTAGAGGAGTAGGTAGAGACAAGTTAGGCTAGCCACGATGTTGGGAGATTGTTGGGTGGACAATCTCTTTCCATCTGTCATTTTCATGGACTTCAGGTTGCAATGAGACATGAGGAGGCACTGGGATACCAAGGACTTGAAGAGCTTGGAATGGAGGCCTTTCAGGCCTAGGTTGGACCAATCCTTCCCCAATCTAGTTAAAAAATCCATCTTGAAATATTTTTCCTAACTCTTGCGAGTCTGCATCAAAGTGTATAGAGAACCTTGGCCTTTTAGGGAACCTATTCCGATTTCCTCTTCCTTTGTTACCTTGGCCATGGATACCTCTACTGAAAAAGCTCATTCCTATATGCATAATTGATTAGAAAATAGTTTCTTCAACAACCATACATGAAAACTCTTTTAAATATGAAACAAAGTTTGGCTCAACAACATATCAGACTCATGCAATCCAATCCATACAAATCGTTTAATACTTGTCAATGAGAAGGGGGTGAGAAAGGGTTCTGGGATATGTGAGGGATTATATTGAGTGAAAAATGTTAAAATGAGGGGGAAATGATCATGATTACTGCTCACGGACATCAAACAATGAACTGTATCGTAAACCAAAAGAATATATCACTGTAATTTATTCCTCTGCGATCCTTTAACTGTCATAATACGTAATTTATCTTAACTATAATTAAATTTTAAGAACAAGGAGTGGATAGTAAATATGGGAAGGCGAGGGGAGTTGTAATGTGCGGAAAGTGAAATAATGGTAGGGAAAAGAACGCATATTGTTTAAAAAACCAATTAAGTAATCCATAAAACAGTTCTATATCCAATACAAATGATCCAACACCAATTAAACAATTGTTGTGACCGATTAAATAATTACTGTGTGTTCAAATTGTCCATTGTCCCACATTTAAATCTTCAGAATCTTTCCATTAACACAGTGTATAATCATCCTCATAATCATTATTACTTTCAACAGTCTTGTCAATAGAATGCTTGTGTTTTTTCATTTATTTTCTTTTTATTTAAAAAAAATCAAAAGGAGCATACAGTCACATTGCCTCAATTATTTTCAGCATACAAAAATATCAACCACTGCCCATAATTCATAATTTCCCAAATCAAACATAGACACATGTATTTTCCTAAGTTGAACATACCCTCTTAAAAACTTTCCCGATTTCATTCTTTTGACAATATTAGCAATTAAAACTTGCAATGAAACCAAAATACAAAACTTGTGCTTCATTTCTGATGGTGTAATAGAACAAAAAAATGCACAATGTCTCCATAACCATACATAGTAAACAGTCAAGTCACAATCATCAATTTTCCAATTTGTAATGATCTCGATTGGGACTAATCAAGCACATTGCAGCTACCAACTATAGTTTGATACCACACTATATGAACACACAGACCAACGCATAACGAAAAGAGGTATCCCTATGACTGTACATTACCATTTACTCCCATTCAACCAATTTAATAAAAAAATGATTTCGGTTATTTATTCAACTATCACAACAAAAGGAGGTAGTGACTGTATACCAATTCTGATTTCCAGTTACAACCTTCCAAAAACCCGATCAAACAGAGACGAGAAAATAATCAAAGCCACTGTCAAAACCACTCAACCAACTTATGATTGTCAACAAGATACCTGACAAGAGTGTGACTGGTTGGGTTTATCAAATTGGGTTCTGTAACCATGAACAAAAGAAATAATCAAGGTTTCACTCAGTCACCAAAACACAGAGAGACTGGAGGTCGACCATATCAATAATAGGTAGAAAACCTTCAAAACAAGCACGGTGGAACCATGTCTTTAACAACTCTTAGCTCGTGTAACAGTGTGACAGTCCAACACCGGGTAGGGTAGGAAATAATGCAGATGAGCAACGATTGCTCACTAGGCAATAACAAATACTAAGAATGTGCAGAGGAATAACCCTCACACTTTTCAAGAGTTGAACCAATTTATAAAAATGCCGATGGAAATGCAGATCCCAGGTATTACCAACAACCATAAAGCATACTTCTTGGCATAATGGCCACCCCATAACTAACTGTGTTGATACCAAGATAAAAAAAATAATTCCACAGCCAGGTGAAACACCCACAAACATGGCTCTGGAAGATACATAATGACCAAAGGTAATTCAAAAACATACACAACAACCCCATAACAATGAAATACAACCGGGTATGGTTACAACTAATTGTAAGGAGGTGGCCAGCAAGACTAAACAGAGAGAAAACCTCAAACAAAATACCTATAACTACTTAAAACAACAATGAGCCATCACAGTTTCCACCACACAAAACAACCAATGAAATCACAACTTCAACCATCAATTTTTCCATTTGAAAACGAATAACTACATAGTCATTTTAGAGAAAACACTCGCACGTTTACGCAGTTTCCAATCTTAGCAAAACACAAACCAACACATTACCGAGCCAACATTCATTTCATACATAGAGAAAATTCATATATGGGAGAAAAGAACCATACCTGTAACTAATGTCTTTAAAAAGGGTGAGACGGTCGAGAAGTTCCTTCCGGGCCTGAATCTTAGAGCTTAACCACAACAAAACCAAATGAACAATAACCATGATAGGGTGACGACCCAGTGGGAGAAATATAAGGTGACGTGCATTTACTTCACATCACTTCCATCCTCCACTCCATTCAATTTCGTAGTACACGACAACCAGCCAAAACCATTCCATTAATTCCATGCATTGAAACTTGCACATATTGCTTGCCAATTGCGCCACCCCAATCCATATTAACCATTGCCAAAACCATACCATAACATATATCAAATGCACCCAATATAACTCAAGGTAAATCATATAGCCACTAACCATTGCTAGTTAGGACTAACACTAATTATTTTTATTTCATTTTCACATAGCATAGCATAGTATAGTATAGTTCCTCTTCTTGGATTTTTTTCATAAGTCTCTTTCCATTGCTCTTGTTTCTTGTTGTTACTAGAATGTTTCTTGTGCAGGTGTAACGGGTAATGAGTCATGATGAAAATTTCAAATGTAACAAAAGTAAATACAATCCATTCATAACATGGAATTTAGAGTTTAGAATAACGAAATTAACACATAAAATGCATTATCCATCTTCCATTATGTCGCAAACAAAACCAAGACTCCATCATCAATCATGTAGAAACCTATAAGAAGCATCGAAACAACAATGTAAAATGTGTGATAAGACTATCTTTCATCCTCCAATCTACAAGGGGGCCCCACCTACTATTATTATAGATCATTAGCATAGTTTAAATAATAGGCTTTAGCAATACTTTGCGGGCGAGATTCCTCATTCCGATTTTAATCGTCAACAAACTGATGACTACACAGGGAAATTTGTTTCCAACATATTAAGAACTCAGAATGTATGGTTTCACAGACCAAGAATAGTGGATCAAGAAGGCATAACCAGAATTATTATGCAATAGGGGGAAGTGAGCAGTTTTAATGGAAAAATGACTACGAATGTGGGAATAACTCATGAAAAATGTTAAGTATGAGGGGGTTTATCCCTGTATGCATAATCATTCGACCAGAATATTTCTCTTGATTTCAAGGAGAAAAAATTTATGGAATTTCTCTTTTAACTCTCAAATGGATGAAGAAATGGAAAGAAGAAGCGGGAGATAACCAATTTCTTTATAAGACAACAGTGAAATAAGATAACAAATTCAATTATGCTTTCAGGGGGAACATTGTAACAACTATGTAAGCTTGATTGTTATTGACTAGCAATACCTTGCAGGAGTGTCACTGTGGCATAATTGATCTAACATCTTATTCTATACCAAACTTAAACTAAAAAGATGAAAAGCAATAAAATTCATGACAAAAATGGGACTGCAAAATAAAAAACAACAGAAATGAAATTACAGAATTGTAAAAGAAGAAGGAAGTTATTAAAAAAAAAGCATAATTTCAACTATGGTAAAAGAATAATTGAAAAGAAGTGGTGAAAACGAAAGCATAACTAGACTACTAATATACAAAAAAACCAAACAGTGTTAAAACTTTTCAAGTTGGTTCCACGTAGTGTTTTAAGTGAGAACTGTTAGTGTTGTAGGAAAATAATCGCTCATGTAAATATTTTAGAATGTAAGAGTTAGTACCTAGAAAAAAAGCGATCTTGAAAGGACCCATCCATAATTTTTGAAATTTTGAGAGTCTTCCCCTATCAACATGAGTTGAATCGCATAGCAGTACCTTTTCATTGACTTTAAATTTGACATTTTTGACACTCTTGTTGAAATACTTCTTAACGGTCTGTTGTCTCCTTTTTATATTATCCAAGACAAACACCCTTTTCTCCTCTAAATATAGGAGTCCATTTATCCTTTTTGAAACATTAGAAGAATTTAATTCTTCGATCTGTATGATCAACCTTAAGGAAAAAAGTTCCAAATCAGTAGGCAAGATAGCTTCTTAACCATAAACACGTTGAAAAGGAGTGCAACCAATGCTTACCTTGGCAGTAGCTCGATCTTCCCAAAGGGTGTAAGTGAGGAGAGTGTGCCACTGACAAGGCCTATCTTCGATGAGCCTTTTGATGATTCTCGCCAGATTCTTGTTGGTAGAATCAACCTGCCCATTCCCTTGGGGATAGTAAGCTGATGAGGTGAAATGTTTAACCCCCAAATTAGCTAAACATTGGGTCATCTTAGAAGAAATGAAAGCGGGACCATTGTCTGTAATAATCTCAAATGGAAGACCAAATCTGAAAAAGATGTTATTTTCTAGAAAAGAAATCACCTGATCATCTGTCGAATGTTTAAGTGGGACAACTTCAGCCCACTTCGTAAAATATTTTGTGGTTGTCAAAATAAAAACCTTTCCTACTGAAGATGGAGGATTAATAGGACCAATAAAATCCAATCTCCACTTTGAAAAAGGAAAGTCTGGGAGGATAGGTTGTAATGGCATGGCTAAAAGGTGTTCTTTCCCAACAAATTTTTGGCACTTGTCACAAGATATCGAAAAAACATAAGAGTCATGAAATATTGAAGGCCAATAGTATCCATTTCTAATAATGTTGAAATCAGTGGTTTTAGCAAAAAAATGACCCCCTACATGAATGACAGAATTTGAAGAACCATGAGTTTCTTGCAACAGTTTTTTTGTGTCTTCATCATTTACACAACGAAGCAACACACCATCAACAGATCTTCAAAACAAGAAGTCTCCTATAATGACGTATCTTGCGTATTCAAGATGGAGTCTTCTCCTTTGATGAGTGTCTAATTTTTCTGGACATATTTGGTTTTGTAAGTAGTAAACTAAATTCTTATACCAAGGATGTTCAGACACAGGAAGAATCTCATTATCAATGTAGAATAGTGTTGATAGAGAATTATCCTATTCATCAATTTCTTCACTATTTTAAACATGCTGAGCTAAGTGAAGGGCTAAGTCACATCCCTTGATAGTGGTAGAAGTCACGATATTTAAATCATGCTCTTGGATATTGGAACGCCAATGTGCAAGCTTCCCTAAAAGATAAGTTTGTGAGAGAAAAAACTTAACAGTAGGTAAAGGGACTTTTACCAACGTATGCTTACCTAAGATGAAGTGGTGAAACTTTTCAACAACTTTAACAAGAGAGAAAGCATGTTTCTCAATAAAAGAATATTTAAATTCATCATCATACAAAATTTGACTCATGTAAGCCATTGGTTTTTCATTACCTTGGTCATCATTTTGCATGAGGATAGCAGAAACTGCTTCCTCGGTGGCATTAGTATATATCGTGAATTCCTTCTCAAAATCCAGCTTCGCCAAAACCGGTGTGGAGATGATTTCTTTCTTGATCCCTACAAAGGCATTTTCGACATCATATGTCCACGAAAAAGAATGATCTTTCTTAAGAAAATTATGAATTGGTTTGACCATCACAGCAAAATCTGGAACAAACCTACGAAGGAAGTTAATAACACCCATAAAATATTGAACCTCCTTCTTGGAAGTGGGAGTAGGCAGATTAAGGATAACAGCAATCCTTTCAGGATCAATGCTTATTCCTGAATCAAAGACAATATGTCTAAGGATCTTTCACTTGGTAATGTCGAAAATGGACTTAGAAGGATTTAGAGAGATGCCAAATTTCCTACATTGCATGAGAACTCTTTTCAGATGACCAAAATGATCTGATCAGTTTTTAGAGTACATAGTTAAGTCATCAAGGTAGATCTGAATGATATTGTCGATCAAATCATCGAAATCTATTTGCATAGATCTTCAAAAAGTGGCACCTGCATTAGATAATCCAAAATTCATACTTCATAAGCGAAGGTACCCCAACGAGTAATAAAGGTGGTTTTATATTTATCTGGCATTTTTACCTTGATTTGATTGTAACCAGAAAAACCATCAAGTAAGGACATCATTTGTGACCCTGCAACTTGCTACAAAATATTTTCCCTGTTAAGGAGAGGAAAGTGATCTTTTATACTAGCCCAGTTTAATGCACGAAAATCAATGCATAATCTGATCTGACCAGTTGTTTTCCGAGCAGGAACCAAATTGGAAACCCATTCAGAATATTTGACCAGAAAGATGATTCCATCTTTCAAGAGTTTTTCCAAATCCTTTCGAATAGTTGCTTCCAGTGCAGGGTTGATAGGTCTTTATTTTTGCCTAACTAGTTTTATGCCTTCCTTGATGGGAATGACATGTTGTACAAGAGAAGGATAAAAACCACGAAGATCCTCATAAGACCAAGAAAAAACATCTGGAAATTTCCCAAGCATATTGGCAAACTTCATTTTCTCTTCATCAAAACATTGGGCACCTATTTTAACATTATTTGGAAAGTCAGGTGTCCCAATGTTAAAGGAGATGGTTTCACCCACCTTCCTTTTCAACTCCTCTTCTTTATGTTTCTCTTTATTTCCTACATCACTCGATGAAAATGAACTTTCTAGAGGAGTCAATCCTTTAGGAATCTTGTTATTTTCTATCGATATAATTTCCTTGGGCTTATAAGGTTCATTTTGAATGAAAGCACATATACTCTCATCACTAGGGAAGATCTGCCAGGATTATATATTTTCAGGGATATGTGGACGATATAGATATTGAAAAGTACAAGCAGGTCCATGTAGAAGAAATTGTCGATTAGGAGAAGCTTCAAAAACAACTAACCAATCAACCATTGAGTTCAATTCCCTCTTAACATGAGTAATGTTGAAATATAATAGGTTCAAGATAAGTGCCAAAATAGTTTGGGTGTATCATTTCATAAACTTGTTGCTAGGAGAGTATATCTTATGTATAAGGTTCACAACAAGCTCAGAATCTCAAAAAACTGTAAGGTGACCACAACCTAGATTATAGGCATTTTCAATGCCTAATAATAAAAAATTGAATTCAGTGACATTGTTTGTGCAAGGAAACTCCAACCTGTAAGAAAAGTTATGAATTTTTCCCATAGGAGGGTACAAGATTATACCAGCTATGTTACCTTCACTAGAGAATGAACCATCAAAGTGCATGTGCCACATACCATCATCTAAATCGATTTTTTCCAAGGGAATGTTATCCTCCTCAGTGAAGATGGAATACACCCTAGGTCCTCTTCGATATAGTTCACATTAGGTTGTGGGACACTCTCTATTTAAGGTGAAATACTTCCCTCTCTAAGGACTATAATATTTTTACCATTCTGAGGAACGGATAAGTGTGTCTCGTCGAGTGAGAGGTATCCACCCGTCAAAGCTTTCCAATATCTTCCTAAAATGTTTGAATAATTTATTACTGGCATATAAATTACCTGAATACTAAGGGTTGTCCTTATTTCAGGGTGTGTGCACAAAACTAAGGTCACATCTTTAATCTCACCTATGGTAGTTTATTATAGACTATTATAAGAGAGCATGCTTCTAGCGTTTTCATTTGTACAAAACAAGCATATATATTCCATAATAGTTTTCAACATTACACTTGGGCCCGAACCTCCATCAATAAGGCAACAATGGGCGATCTTATCCATAATTTTTACAGAAATATAAAAATGGGATTTTTTATAGGGTATCTAAAGTTATGTACACCTAATTTATTTACAAATGAATCCTCTTTTCTTACCTCTTCAGAGAGGTTGGCTACAATGGAATCCTTTCCTTCCATGAATTTTTTTAGATGCTTATGTTGTTCAGGGATGGAAACCATGTCCAGAAGGGTGGCATATTCTTTGATGTTTTCCAACTGATTCAGAATATTTTATTTGGAAGAGGGGAGAGGAGGGGTAGTTCGTTGACTGTCAGGAACCTTAGGAATCTAAACAGTAGAAACTTGAGAGGATGAGCTCGGGATAGAAGAATTGCGGGGAGGATCATATTTTCTTTTTGGAGCATAGGATTTGTTCCTAGTATTGATGATCATGACATCTTCTAGCTCTGCAAAATCTATGACAACAATGGTAGTTTCTGGTATTTTACCAAAGATCTTATCTCTAGCACTCTACCTTAACTCACATGTGGTTTCCTCATGGTGTTCCTCGTAAAAGTTACACCAACTTCGAGGCATGATAGCTTTAGGAAGAAAATTAGTTTCAATTGGATTTCTAAAGGGGGGTGCAGAAGAGGATGAATCTCTAGGGGTGAGAGGGGAGACATTTCCATTTCGCTCATACGCTATCATACAATTGTTCATATCTTTTACAAGCTATAAGATGGAGGACATGTTCGTATGTTTAACCAATTCTCCCTAAGGAAGACTTGTTATTTCGAGTTGTTCTTCATACTCCAAACACATATGCAGAGTGGAACCGAGGTTATCAATGGATTTTTCCTCAGGTCTATGATGGTAGAGGGAAGGTAATTCATTATAATAATGCATGAAGGAAGTTTTTTTATGAGGTCGAATTATTTCATGGATTTTATTGTATAACTTAGTGAAATGCAAGTTGAAGGACTTGATGGTCTCACCATATTTATAGGCGATGTTATTGTATTCCTGTAACTGCTCAGTTGGGCTTTTAGATTTCCCATAGGTAGATTTGAACCAATATACTAACTCCTCCCAAGTAGACAGAATCTTAGGAGGAAGGTCAAATAAATCGGTCACAGCCTTTCCTTCCAAGGAATTGACAAATAATTCCATGCAAGTATCATTGTCATTAGCTCCTATGTTGTGACAGGCATTAGAAAATTCCACCAGGTGTTCATTTGTAGTGACCATATTATTTCAAAAAAACTTAGGAATATGCTCTTTGAATTTAATAAGTGGATGAGTAGCAGGTGCTAGGTTAAGAGGAGAGGAAACATGCCACGGTGTTGTTGTAGTGTCTTCTTCAAATTGAAAAAGCCCATACTTTTTAATGACTTTGGCGGGGTTTGTGGTAGATTGGACAGGGATATGGTGGCTATATAAGCTACCAATCACTGATGAATATGAATATTGAGAGGAGGAAGCACTTCCAGTGCCACCAGAGCCACCACTAGATGTCATCTTGTGGATGATAGGTAAGGGAGAGAAAGACAAACTAGATGATTCAGACAAGGTTCTCATAGAGAACTTTGTTGGGTAGATAACACAATGTTCCTTCTTCATATTTCAGTAATAGGATTAAATTCAAGTGATAAGCCTCTTCTCCTCCTAGAAACACGAGGGTCTAAGGACATGAAAAGAAGGTCAAATCTGAAGGAACAAGAAGGTTATTGATGATTTCTAAGTTGTCTTCATCTAGCTTCCCAACGTTCTTGGGCATTAATGTCTCGTTCAATTGCTTCCCATGAATGATTAAGCCCAACCCAAGTATTAGCAGTATCCAAAATAGTTTTAAACAAATTCAAATCAATGTTGGTCTGATCTTGAATACTGATCTCAATATTGGGCTGCCTTGCAACAGGTATAATCATTAAAAAAAAAAAAGAGTCAAGAATCAAAATCAGAAAAATAAATGTATTCAATGATAATCAAGAATAAAAAATCAAACAGAGAGATATTCAATATCTCCCCAGTATGGCTGCCAAATAAATGTTGAGGAAAAGATATGAAATGATATTACTCAAGCATTTTCAGATCTTTCTTGGCTAAAGAAAGATAGATGGTAATATCACTCTATGTTTATAGCCAACAAAATTTGT
Organism: Picea engelmannii; assembly: GCA_009831015.1. Classification (NCBI taxonomy): domain Eukaryota; kingdom Viridiplantae; phylum Streptophyta; class Pinopsida; order Pinales; family Pinaceae; genus Picea; species Picea engelmannii. The sequence continues at coordinate 98,184 of ML812633.1, forward strand.
ATCCTCATTCACAAGTATTGATTACAAGTGCTTAGGCTAATTTTTTTATAGATTCAAAAGCTTGCTAGAAAATTCATTATTTTTTAAATTCTCTAAATATAATGGATTCTGAAATAAAGATAGAGACATAAGTAAAGACAACAATTCAATAATAAAAACAGATGAGACATAAAGCAATCGTTTATTTCATTCCAATTCTTCAAAATAACCGATATCTTTACAAAAATCTTTGAAGAAGTTTTGGACCAAAGTCAAACTTAGATGCCCCTAATGAATCATACAAAAGGACTTTTGACAGAAAGTAAAAAACTGAACATTAAAAGTTTGATCAACTTGTCGTAGATTGTTTCCCACTCGACTCTGCACAATAGTCTTTGCCAGTCATGAAATTTAATTCACAAACAGATAAGTCTACACAGACTATCAAAGATAGATCAACACCTATGGAAAACAAGTGTTTGAATGATGTAATTCAACCCTGAATATTGTTGTCTACAACAAGACCCTGCTATCATAGAAGATAATTAAGCTTCCAATGAATTAAAGAATGAATGAAAACTGAATTACCTCAACAAAACTCAAAGAGTAGACCTTAGTGTGCTTCTCCTTCTATTCTCCTCTTGTTCCTCCTTTTCCTTTTTCCTCTAAAAAATTAGAATTAGTTGAAGTAGTTGAACTACTTCCTTAGTTAAGTTAAATCAAACTCAGCCAACTTTTTAGTTAAGGGGGAAAACTAATAAAATCATAATAAGGGTTTTTAATAAATAATAACTAGTAGGTGGGAACCCTTATGAATCCCTTTAGTTATTTAACAATCATAACACAACTAGTTAATAAAAAAAAACATCCCTCCTTGTGACTCCAATCATCACTTTCATATTTTGAAAATTTATATCAATGATGATTGAAATTATTTCCAAAAATATATTACCCATATATACAAAAAATAGTGTGTTGTACAAAATTTCAGAAGTCAATTCTTCTCAACAATCAATAATAAAAACACTTAAAATCCATATTTTCCAGTCTCAGAGGCAATCTTTCCCTTGTTTCTACTGTCACCTTTTGATCTCTTTGAATTTTCCTTATGCTGTGTGGAGCCTTTATGCCTAATCTCATTAATCACATGATAGGAATCATCTTTCAAATGCATGTGGGAGGACACGGTTTTGGCAGAGTCATTTGAGGTTGAGGAAGGGGAAACAACGGGTTTTCCTTTTTCAGGGGCATGGTGGGCCTCAGTTTTTAACCTTTTTCTTGCATGGGAAGACTGTACTGGTGAGTGGATAGGGGCATCTTGGAAAATATGATTAACATGTGGAGGAGGAGGCAGAGACAAGTTAGGCTAGCCACGATGTTGGGAGGCTATTGGGTGGACAATCTCTTGCCATTCGTCGTTTTCAGGGACTTCAGGTTGCAGTGAGACATGACGAGGCAATGGGATACCAGGGACCTAGGGGTATTAGAAGGGAGGCCTTTTAGGCCTAGGTTGGACCACTCCTTGCCCAATCCAATTAAAAAATCTAGCCTGAAATAGTTGGCCTAACTCTTGCGAGTCTGCATCAAAGTGTATAGAGAACCTTGGCCTTCTAGGGATCCTGTTCCAATTTCCTCTTCCTCTATTACCCTGGCCATGGATACCTCTGCTGAAAAATCTCATTCCTATATGCATAATTGATTAGAAGATAGTTTCTTCAACAAC
>ML812633.1:107653-148390 GCA_009831015.1 Picea engelmannii
TATAGCCACTAACCATTGCTAGTTAGGACTAACACTAATTATTTTTATTTCATTTTCACATAGCATAGCATAGTATAGTATAGTTCCTCTTCTTGGATTTTTTTCATAAGTCTCTTTCCATTGCTCTTGTTTCTTGTTGTTACTAGAATGTTTCTTGTGCAGGTGTAACGGGTAATGAGTCATGATGAAAATTTCAAATGTAACAAAAGTAAATACAATCCATTCATAACATGGAATTTAGAGTTTAGAATAACGAAATTAACACATAAAATGCATTATCCATCTTCCATTATGTCGCAAACAAAACCAAGACTCCATCATCAATCATGTAGAAACCTATAAGAAGCATCGAAACAACAATGTAAAATGTGTGATAAGACTATCTTTCATCCTCCAATCTACAAGGGGGCCCCACCTACTATTATTATAGATCATTAGCATAGTTTAAATAATAGGCTTTAGCAATACTTTGCGGGCGAGATTCCTCATTCCGATTTTAATCGTCAACAAACTGATGACTACACAGGGAAATTTGTTTCCAACATATTAAGAACTCAGAATGTATGGTTTCACAGACCAAGAATAGTGGATCAAGAAGGCATAACCAGAATTATTATGCAATAGGGGGAAGTGAGCAGTTTTAATGGAAAAATGACTACGAATGTGGGAATAACTCATGAAAAATGTTAAGTATGAGGGGGTTTATCCCTGTATGCATAATCATTCGACCAGAATATTTCTCTTGATTTCAAGGAGAAAAAATTTATGGAATTTCTCTTTTAACTCTCAAATGGATGAAGAAATGGAAAGAAGAAGCGGGAGATAACCAATTTCTTTATAAGACAACAGTGAAATAAGATAACAAATTCAATTATGCTTTCAGGGGGAACATTGTAACAACTATGTAAGCTTGATTGTTATTGACTAGCAATACCTTGCAGGAGTGTCACTGTGGCATAATTGATCTAACATCTTATTCTATACCAAACTTAAACTAAAAAGATGAAAAGCAATAAAATTCATGACAAAAATGGGACTGCAAAATAAAAAACAACAGAAATGAAATTACAGAATTGTAAAAGAAGAAGGAAGTTATTAAAAAAAAAGCATAATTTCAACTATGGTAAAAGAATAATTGAAAAGAAGTGGTGAAAACGAAAGCATAACTAGACTACTAATATACAAAAAAACCAAACAGTGTTAAAACTTTTCAAGTTGGTTCCACGTAGTGTTTTAAGTGAGAACTGTTAGTGTTGTAGGAAAATAATCGCTCATGTAAATATTTTAGAATGTAAGAGTTAGTACCTAGAAAAAAAGCGATCTTGAAAGGACCCATCCATAATTTTTGAAATTTTGAGAGTCTTCCCCTATCAACATGAGTTGAATCGCATAGCAGTACCTTTTCATTGACTTTAAATTTGACATTTTTGACACTCTTGTTGAAATACTTCTTAACGGTCTGTTGTCTCCTTTTTATATTATCCAAGACAAACACCCTTTTCTCCTCTAAATATAGGAGTCCATTTATCCTTTTTGAAACATTAGAAGAATTTAATTCTTCGATCTGTATGATCAACCTTAAGGAAAAAAGTTCCAAATCAGTAGGCAAGATAGCTTCTTAACCATAAACACGTTGAAAAGGAGTGCAACCAATGCTTACCTTGGCAGTAGCTCGATCTTCCCAAAGGGTGTAAGTGAGGAGAGTGTGCCACTGACAAGGCCTATCTTCGATGAGCCTTTTGATGATTCTCGCCAGATTCTTGTTGGTAGAATCAACCTGCCCATTCCCTTGGGGATAGTAAGCTGATGAGGTGAAATGTTTAACCCCCAAATTAGCTAAACATTGGGTCATCTTAGAAGAAATGAAAGCGGGACCATTGTCTGTAATAATCTCAAATGGAAGACCAAATCTGAAAAAGATGTTATTTTCTAGAAAAGAAATCACCTGATCATCTGTCGAATGTTTAAGTGGGACAACTTCAGCCCACTTCGTAAAATATTTTGTGGTTGTCAAAATAAAAACCTTTCCTACTGAAGATGGAGGATTAATAGGACCAATAAAATCCAATCTCCACTTTGAAAAAGGAAAGTCTGGGAGGATAGGTTGTAATGGCATGGCTAAAAGGTGTTCTTTCCCAACAAATTTTTGGCACTTGTCACAAGATATCGAAAAAACATAAGAGTCATGAAATATTGAAGGCCAATAGTATCCATTTCTAATAATGTTGAAATCAGTGGTTTTAGCAAAAAAATGACCCCCTACATGAATGACAGAATTTGAAGAACCATGAGTTTCTTGCAACAGTTTTTTTGTGTCTTCATCATTTACACAACGAAGCAACACACCATCAACAGATCTTCAAAACAAGAAGTCTCCTATAATGACGTATCTTGCGTATTCAAGATGGAGTCTTCTCCTTTGATGAGTGTCTAATTTTTCTGGACATATTTGGTTTTGTAAGTAGTAAACTAAATTCTTATACCAAGGATGTTCAGACACAGGAAGAATCTCATTATCAATGTAGAATAGTGTTGATAGAGAATTATCCTATTCATCAATTTCTTCACTATTTTAAACATGCTGAGCTAAGTGAAGGGCTAAGTCACATCCCTTGATAGTGGTAGAAGTCACGATATTTAAATCATGCTCTTGGATATTGGAACGCCAATGTGCAAGCTTCCCTAAAAGATAAGTTTGTGAGAGAAAAAACTTAACAGTAGGTAAAGGGACTTTTACCAACGTATGCTTACCTAAGATGAAGTGGTGAAACTTTTCAACAACTTTAACAAGAGAGAAAGCATGTTTCTCAATAAAAGAATATTTAAATTCATCATCATACAAAATTTGACTCATGTAAGCCATTGGTTTTTCATTACCTTGGTCATCATTTTGCATGAGGATAGCAGAAACTGCTTCCTCGGTGGCATTAGTATATATCGTGAATTCCTTCTCAAAATCCAGCTTCGCCAAAACCGGTGTGGAGATGATTTCTTTCTTGATCCCTACAAAGGCATTTTCGACATCATATGTCCACGAAAAAGAATGATCTTTCTTAAGAAAATTATGAATTGGTTTGACCATCACAGCAAAATCTGGAACAAACCTACGAAGGAAGTTAATAACACCCATAAAATATTGAACCTCCTTCTTGGAAGTGGGAGTAGGCAGATTAAGGATAACAGCAATCCTTTCAGGATCAATGCTTATTCCTGAATCAAAGACAATATGTCTAAGGATCTTTCACTTGGTAATGTCGAAAATGGACTTAGAAGGATTTAGAGAGATGCCAAATTTCCTACATTGCATGAGAACTCTTTTCAGATGACCAAAATGATCTGATCAGTTTTTAGAGTACATAGTTAAGTCATCAAGGTAGATCTGAATGATATTGTCGATCAAATCATCGAAATCTATTTGCATAGATCTTCAAAAAGTGGCACCTGCATTAGATAATCCAAAATTCATACTTCATAAGCGAAGGTACCCCAACGAGTAATAAAGGTGGTTTTATATTTATCTGGCATTTTTACCTTGATTTGATTGTAACCAGAAAAACCATCAAGTAAGGACATCATTTGTGACCCTGCAACTTGCTACAAAATATTTTCCCTGTTAAGGAGAGGAAAGTGATCTTTTATACTAGCCCAGTTTAATGCACGAAAATCAATGCATAATCTGATCTGACCAGTTGTTTTCCGAGCAGGAACCAAATTGGAAACCCATTCAGAATATTTGACCAGAAAGATGATTCCATCTTTCAAGAGTTTTTCCAAATCCTTTCGAATAGTTGCTTCCAGTGCAGGGTTGATAGGTCTTTATTTTTGCCTAACTAGTTTTATGCCTTCCTTGATGGGAATGACATGTTGTACAAGAGAAGGATAAAAACCACGAAGATCCTCATAAGACCAAGAAAAAACATCTGGAAATTTCCCAAGCATATTGGCAAACTTCATTTTCTCTTCATCAAAACATTGGGCACCTATTTTAACATTATTTGGAAAGTCAGGTGTCCCAATGTTAAAGGAGATGGTTTCACCCACCTTCCTTTTCAACTCCTCTTCTTTATGTTTCTCTTTATTTCCTACATCACTCGATGAAAATGAACTTTCTAGAGGAGTCAATCCTTTAGGAATCTTGTTATTTTCTATCGATATAATTTCCTTGGGCTTATAAGGTTCATTTTGAATGAAAGCACATATACTCTCATCACTAGGGAAGATCTGCCAGGATTATATATTTTCAGGGATATGTGGACGATATAGATATTGAAAAGTACAAGCAGGTCCATGTAGAAGAAATTGTCGATTAGGAGAAGCTTCAAAAACAACTAACCAATCAACCATTGAGTTCAATTCCCTCTTAACATGAGTAATGTTGAAATATAATAGGTTCAAGATAAGTGCCAAAATAGTTTGGGTGTATCATTTCATAAACTTGTTGCTAGGAGAGTATATCTTATGTATAAGGTTCACAACAAGCTCAGAATCTCAAAAAACTGTAAGGTGACCACAACCTAGATTATAGGCATTTTCAATGCCTAATAATAAAAAATTGAATTCAGTGACATTGTTTGTGCAAGGAAACTCCAACCTGTAAGAAAAGTTATGAATTTTTCCCATAGGAGGGTACAAGATTATACCAGCTATGTTACCTTCACTAGAGAATGAACCATCAAAGTGCATGTGCCACATACCATCATCTAAATCGATTTTTTCCAAGGGAATGTTATCCTCCTCAGTGAAGATGGAATACACCCTAGGTCCTCTTCGATATAGTTCACATTAGGTTGTGGGACACTCTCTATTTAAGGTGAAATACTTCCCTCTCTAAGGACTATAATATTTTTACCATTCTGAGGAACGGATAAGTGTGTCTCGTCGAGTGAGAGGTATCCACCCGTCAAAGCTTTCCAATATCTTCCTAAAATGTTTGAATAATTTATTACTGGCATATAAATTACCTGAATACTAAGGGTTGTCCTTATTTCAGGGTGTGTGCACAAAACTAAGGTCACATCTTTAATCTCACCTATGGTAGTTTATTATAGACTATTATAAGAGAGCATGCTTCTAGCGTTTTCATTTGTACAAAACAAGCATATATATTCCATAATAGTTTTCAACATTACACTTGGGCCCGAACCTCCATCAATAAGGCAACAATGGGCGATCTTATCCATAATTTTTACAGAAATATAAAAATGGGATTTTTTATAGGGTATCTAAAGTTATGTACACCTAATTTATTTACAAATGAATCCTCTTTTCTTACCTCTTCAGAGAGGTTGGCTACAATGGAATCCTTTCCTTCCATGAATTTTTTTAGATGCTTATGTTGTTCAGGGATGGAAACCATGTCCAGAAGGGTGGCATATTCTTTGATGTTTTCCAACTGATTCAGAATATTTTATTTGGAAGAGGGGAGAGGAGGGGTAGTTCGTTGACTGTCAGGAACCTTAGGAATCTAAACAGTAGAAACTTGAGAGGATGAGCTCGGGATAGAAGAATTGCGGGGAGGATCATATTTTCTTTTTGGAGCATAGGATTTGTTCCTAGTATTGATGATCATGACATCTTCTAGCTCTGCAAAATCTATGACAACAATGGTAGTTTCTGGTATTTTACCAAAGATCTTATCTCTAGCACTCTACCTTAACTCACATGTGGTTTCCTCATGGTGTTCCTCGTAAAAGTTACACCAACTTCGAGGCATGATAGCTTTAGGAAGAAAATTAGTTTCAATTGGATTTCTAAAGGGGGGTGCAGAAGAGGATGAATCTCTAGGGGTGAGAGGGGAGACATTTCCATTTCGCTCATACGCTATCATACAATTGTTCATATCTTTTACAAGCTATAAGATGGAGGACATGTTCGTATGTTTAACCAATTCTCCCTAAGGAAGACTTGTTATTTCGAGTTGTTCTTCATACTCCAAACACATATGCAGAGTGGAACCGAGGTTATCAATGGATTTTTCCTCAGGTCTATGATGGTAGAGGGAAGGTAATTCATTATAATAATGCATGAAGGAAGTTTTTTTATGAGGTCGAATTATTTCATGGATTTTATTGTATAACTTAGTGAAATGCAAGTTGAAGGACTTGATGGTCTCACCATATTTATAGGCGATGTTATTGTATTCCTGTAACTGCTCAGTTGGGCTTTTAGATTTCCCATAGGTAGATTTGAACCAATATACTAACTCCTCCCAAGTAGACAGAATCTTAGGAGGAAGGTCAAATAAATCGGTCACAGCCTTTCCTTCCAAGGAATTGACAAATAATTCCATGCAAGTATCATTGTCATTAGCTCCTATGTTGTGACAGGCATTAGAAAATTCCACCAGGTGTTCATTTGTAGTGACCATATTATTTCAAAAAAACTTAGGAATATGCTCTTTGAATTTAATAAGTGGATGAGTAGCAGGTGCTAGGTTAAGAGGAGAGGAAACATGCCACGGTGTTGTTGTAGTGTCTTCTTCAAATTGAAAAAGCCCATACTTTTTAATGACTTTGGCGGGGTTTGTGGTAGATTGGACAGGGATATGGTGGCTATATAAGCTACCAATCACTGATGAATATGAATATTGAGAGGAGGAAGCACTTCCAGTGCCACCAGAGCCACCACTAGATGTCATCTTGTGGATGATAGGTAAGGGAGAGAAAGACAAACTAGATGATTCAGACAAGGTTCTCATAGAGAACTTTGTTGGGTAGATAACACAATGTTCCTTCTTCATATTTCAGTAATAGGATTAAATTCAAGTGATAAGCCTCTTCTCCTCCTAGAAACACGAGGGTCTAAGGACATGAAAAGAAGGTCAAATCTGAAGGAACAAGAAGGTTATTGATGATTTCTAAGTTGTCTTCATCTAGCTTCCCAACGTTCTTGGGCATTAATGTCTCGTTCAATTGCTTCCCATGAATGATTAAGCCCAACCCAAGTATTAGCAGTATCCAAAATAGTTTTAAACAAATTCAAATCAATGTTGGTCTGATCTTGAATACTGATCTCAATATTGGGCTGCCTTGCAACAGGTATAATCATTAAAAAAAAAAAAGAGTCAAGAATCAAAATCAGAAAAATAAATGTATTCAATGATAATCAAGAATAAAAAATCAAACAGAGAGATATTCAATATCTCCCCAGTATGGCTGCCAAATAAATGTTGAGGAAAAGATATGAAATGATATTACTCAAGCATTTTCAGATCTTTCTTGGCTAAAGAAAGATAGATGGTAATATCACTCTATGTTTATAGCCAACAAAATTTGTATCCTCATTCACAAGTATTGATTACAAGTGCTTAGGCTAATTTTTTTATAGATTCAAAAGCTTGCTAGAAAATTCATTATTTTTTAAATTCTCTAAATATAATGGATTCTGAAATAAAGATAGAGACATAAGTAAAGACAACAATTCAATAATAAAAACAGATGAGACATAAAGCAATCGTTTATTTCATTCCAATTCTTCAAAATAACCGATATCTTTACAAAAATCTTTGAAGAAGTTTTGGACCAAAGTCAAACTTAGATGCCCCTAATGAATCATACAAAAGGACTTTTGACAGAAAGTAAAAAACTGAACATTAAAAGTTTGATCAACTTGTCGTAGATTGTTTCCCACTCGACTCTGCACAATAGTCTTTGCCAGTCATGAAATTTAATTCACAAACAGATAAGTCTACACAGACTATCAAAGATAGATCAACACCTATGGAAAACAAGTGTTTGAATGATGTAATTCAACCCTGAATATTGTTGTCTACAACAAGACCCTGCTATCATAGAAGATAATTAAGCTTCCAATGAATTAAAGAATGAATGAAAACTGAATTACCTCAACAAAACTCAAAGAGTAGACCTTAGTGTGCTTCTCCTTCTATTCTCCTCTTGTTCCTCCTTTTCCTTTTTCCTCTAAAAAATTAGAATTAGTTGAAGTAGTTGAACTACTTCCTTAGTTAAGTTAAATCAAACTCAGCCAACTTTTTAGTTAAGGGGGAAAACTAATAAAATCATAATAAGGGTTTTTAATAAATAATAACTAGTAGGTGGGAACCCTTATGAATCCCTTTAGTTATTTAACAATCATAACACAACTAGTTAATAAAAAAAAACATCCCTCCTTGTGACTCCAATCATCACTTTCATATTTTGAAAATTTATATCAATGATGATTGAAATTATTTCCAAAAATATATTACCCATATATACAAAAAATAGTGTGTTGTACAAAATTTCAGAAGTCAATTCTTCTCAACAATCAATAATAAAAACACTTAAAATCCATATTTTCCAGTCTCAGAGGCAATCTTTCCCTTGTTTCTACTGTCACCTTTTGATCTCTTTGAATTTTCCTTATGCTGTGTGGAGCCTTTATGCCTAATCTCATTAATCACATGATAGGAATCATCTTTCAAATGCATGTGGGAGGACACGGTTTTGGCAGAGTCATTTGAGGTTGAGGAAGGGGAAACAACGGGTTTTCCTTTTTCAGGGGCATGGTGGGCCTCAGTTTTTAACCTTTTTCTTGCATGGGAAGACTGTACTGGTGAGTGGATAGGGGCATCTTGGAAAATATGATTAACATGTGGAGGAGGAGGCAGAGACAAGTTAGGCTAGCCACGATGTTGGGAGGCTATTGGGTGGACAATCTCTTGCCATTCGTCGTTTTCAGGGACTTCAGGTTGCAGTGAGACATGACGAGGCAATGGGATACCAGGGACCTAGGGGTATTAGAAGGGAGGCCTTTTAGGCCTAGGTTGGACCACTCCTTGCCCAATCCAATTAAAAAATCTAGCCTGAAATAGTTGGCCTAACTCTTGCGAGTCTGCATCAAAGTGTATAGAGAACCTTGGCCTTCTAGGGATCCTGTTCCAATTTCCTCTTCCTCTATTACCCTGGCCATGGATACCTCTGCTGAAAAATCTCATTCCTATATGCATAATTGATTAGAAGATAGTTTCTTCAACAACCATACATGAAAACTCTTTTAAATATGAAACAAAGTTTGAATCAACAACATATCAGACTCATGCAATCCAATCCATACAAAACGTTTAATACTTGTCAATGAGAAGGGGGTGAACAAGGGTTCTAGGATATGTGAGGGATTGTATTGAGTGAAATTTTTTAAAATGAGGTGGAGAAGATCATGATTACTTCTCATGGAAATCAAACAATCAGTTGTATTGTAAACCAAAAGAATATATCACTACAATTTATTTTTGTGTGATCCTTTAACTGTCATAATACAAAATTTATCTTAACTATAATTAAATTTTAAGAACAGGGAGTGGATAGTGAATATGGGAAGGCGAGGGGAGTTGTAATGTGATAAAAGTGAAATAATGGTAGGGAAATGAATGAATATTGTTCGAAAAAACAATTAAGTAATCCATAAAAAAGTTATGTATCCAATACAAATGATCCAAAAAAAATTAAACAATTACTGTGACCAATTAAACAATTACTGTGTGTTCAAATTGTCCATTGTCCCACATTTAAATCTTCTGACTTTTTCCATTAATACAATATATAATCATACTCAGAATCATTATGCCTTTCAATAGCATTTTCGAGAGAATACTTGTGTTCTTTCATTTCTTTTCTTTTCATTTAAACAAAATCAAAAGGAGCATATAGTCACATTGCCTCAATTCTGTTCAGCACATAAAACTATCAACCATTGCCCATAATTTGTAATTTCCCAAATCAAACATAGACACATGTCTTTTCCTGAGTTGAATAGACCCTCTTAAAAACTTTCCTGATTTCATTCATTTGACAATATTAACAATTAAAACTTTCAATGAAACCAAAATACAAAACCCGTGCTTCATTTATGATGATGCAATAGAAAAAACAATGCAGGTTGTCTCCATAACCATACACAATAAACAACCATGTCACAGACATCAATTTTACAGTTTGTAATGATCCCGATCAGGACTAATCAAACACACAATAGCTACCAACTACAGTTTGATACCATGATGTCAGAACACACTGACCAACACATAACAAAAAGAGGTATCCCTATGACTGTACATTACCGTTTACTCCCAATCAACCAATTTAATAAAAAAATGACCTGGTTAAAAATTCTTCTGCCACAAAAAAAGGAGGCAACGACTGTATACCAATTCTCATTTCCAATTACAACCTTCCAACAACTCGATCAAATAGACATGAGACAATAATCAAAGACACTTTCAAAACCACTCAAATAAACTTATGACAATCAACAAGATACCTGAAAAGAGTGTGACTGGTTGGGTTTATCAAATCGGGCTATCTAATCAAGGGTTCACTTGGTAACCAAAACACAGAGAGACAGGAGGTCGATCATATCAACAGTAGGTAGAAAACCTTTGAAGCAAGCACGGTGGAACCACAACTTTATCAACTCTTAGCTCATGTAATAGTCTGGCAGTCCAACACCGGGTAGGGTAGGCAACAATGCAGAGGAGCAACAATTTCTCACTAGATAGTAACAAATAACAAGAATGCATAGAGGCATAACCCTCATTCTTTTCAGGAGCCAAACTAATTTATAACAATGCCGATGGAAATGCAGACCCCGGGTATTACCAACAACCATAAAACATACTTCTTGGCATAATGGCCACCCCATAACTAACTATGTTGATACCAAGATCACGAAAATAAGTCCACGTCCAGGTGAAAAACCCACGAACATGGCTTTGGAAGATGCATACTGAGCAAAGGTAATTCAAAAACATACACAACTACCCCATAACAATCGAATACAACTGGGTATGGTTACCATTAATTGTGAGGAGGCAGCCAACAAGGATAAACAGAGTGAAACCCTCCAAACAAATAGCCATAACTAATTAAAACAACAGTTAGACATCATAGTTTCCACCACATAGAAAAGAGAATGAAATCACAACTTCAACCATCAATTTTTCGATTTGAAAACGAATAACCACGCAGTCATTATAGAGAAAACACCCACACATTTACGTAGTTGCCAATCTCATGAAAACATAAAACAACACATTATCGATCCAACGTTCATTTCATGCACAAAGAAAATTCATGGATGGGCGAAAAGAACCATACCTGCAACCAATGTCTTTAAAAAGGGCGAGTTAGTCGAGCTATTCCTTCCAGTCCTGAATCTTGGAGCTTAACCACAACAAAACCAAATGAATAATAACCATGTTAGGGTGATGACCCAGTGGGATAAGTATGGACTGACATGCATTTACTGCACGCCACTTCCATCCCCCACTCCATTAAATTTCGTAGTACACGCCAGCCAACCAAAACCATACCATTAATCCCATGCCATTAATTCCATGCATTGAAACTTGCACATATTGCTTGCCAATTGCGCCACCCCAATCCATATTAACCATTGCCAAAAACATACCATAACATATATAAAATGCATCCAATATAACTCAACATAAATCGTATAGCCACTAACCATTGCTAGTTAGGACTAACACTAATTCTTTTTATTTCATTTGCACATAGCACAACATAGTATAGTATAGTTCCTCTTCTCGGATTTTTTTCATAAGTCTCTTTCCATTGCTATTGTTTCTTGTTGTTACTAACATGTGTCTTGTGTGGTTGTAACAAGTAATGAATCATGGTGAAAATATCAAATGTAACAACAGTAAATATAAGCCATTCATAACATGGAATTTAGAGCTTAGAATAACATAATCAACACATAAAACACATTATCAATCTGTCATTATGTCACAAAGAAAACCAAGACTCATCAATCAGGTAGAACCATGTAACCAACATAGAAACAATAGCGTAAAATGTGTGATAAGAATATCTTTGAGACTCTAGTATACAAGGGGGTCCCACCTACTAGTATTATATATCATTAGCATAGTTCAAATAATAGGCTTTAGCAATAATTTGTGGGCGAGATTCCTCGTTGCGATTTTAATTGTCAAAAAGTATGTTTTTCAAGTTCTTCTTGATTTCTTGAAGAATAAGTAGCTTGTATTCAAGTGAAAGTAGGTTTTAGGTTTTCTTTACAGGATATTGAAAAGTTAGTTAAGAAAATTTGAGTAACAAAGAGTTAGTTATAAAGCTTTTCTTTTCAATTTGAAGTAATTTTTCTTTCAAGTGCTTTAGTTTTCTCCTCTTTTTCCTCTCTTTATAAAATCATTAGTTTCACCACCATACCCTGTGAGTAAATTAATCCTTTAAAAAGAACGCTTAGTCTAAAATAAACTAGAATTTTCTATTTGTAGGGTCAACCAACTAGTTTAGGGCTAGGGCCTTGAATTAGGTTGGAGAGGAAACTTTTCAAGGTCGTTAAATAAAACATTGGAGTCTGAGTTCGGGAGTGCTTAATTATAGTGTCGTGAAATTTATTCAGGACCCCCCTCTAACACAGGGGATAAACACGAGGTTGTGTTAGGAAAGGCAGTGGAGATAACCCCTGCAAATCTGGACTAAACGTAGTGGGGAATGCATATTGAGGATCTGTCTCAGGAGTACTACTGACTGCATTTTCCTACAGAGATTTGTGGACCTAGAATCTGTTTGAGATCCTCTGTTTTCTTCCGAACCATTTTTTCTTGATACGCTTCATAGGTTTTAGACTTTTTATCCTACTCATTTCAATCGGCTCGACTGTCGACTATACCCGCCTAGTGATTGACTGCGAGCTTGCAACTTAGTTTCCCATATTCTAGGGACTTACACAAGTGAATGTGGGGGTATACCATGGTACCTGGGGAAGATGTCATATCATTCTTTGTAGAGTGTACCTGGAGGGTTCTTTCATGTTCAAGTTGCTCTTGCACCAGTTAGTTTCTCTAGTGTTGATCGGCATAATTGTCCTTCCTACTAGATAGTTGACTGCTTGATTTGTCTATAGGAAATTTTTAGTTTGTGCTTGGTGTTTAAACGCTATTTAATCCTTACTATGTCATTTGATCATTCCAAAAGGTGGAATATCAACAACTCTCATGGTCGCAAAGGCTTCAAGGCCTGTTCTCGGTTGCATTGGAGCCACATCCACCATCGTTATAGTGAAGACTTGACGAACAAGGGTCATTTGAAGTGACCAGGCCATTGGAAACTGTGCCCAAGCCTGATCCACGAGGAGACTATTCAACTCTGGAGGAACCAGTCATTTCTGACATTGAAGCAGAAACTCTCAAACCATCCAACAATCCAATCACCGACTTGTCGGTACCGATCTTGATACAAGTTGTCCCTCCTGAGGTGACACCTTCTGAGCGTTAGTTAGTTTTACAAGAGACAATGGAAGAAAATTCTACTACTTCGTCCCGAAGTCCTCATACTCCTGTTTCGGCTACTACCACAGGGTGTATCCTACATCCTCTCCCACCTTTGCCAGTCCATACCATAGTGGTCTCGACTCCCTTTACTTCGAGAAGTGGTTCGATACCTTTTTCGGTTTCGACCACTGCTATGTTTACTCAGAGTGCAACAAGCCCTCCATTCTCATATAGGATGCCCAACATTGATTCAAACTCAGTTATTACCTACTCCACCTTACATACCATGGGTCTGGGGGAAGGGAGCTCAAACGCTCCCATGAAAGGATCTTTTGGGGCTTTTTCAATTCCCTTCAATGCTATCCCTTATGATGGGGGTCATATACGTCCTCCCTCCCCCTCGCTCAGTGGTGATTTCCAGCAACCAATTGGGTCGAATGTTAATTACAGCTTGTTTGGAGCAAGAAGTTTAGGACCTTCATATTACACAACGTCGGTGGGATCTATGACATTATCTTTTTTTGGTTCATTTGGGAACAACACTTTTTCTTCGACTACTGTATCGACTAGGGGAAACCCTAGTTTTGGGAAACATAACCCTATGCAGGGTATTATTCCTTCAAATGGAGCGATGACTGGATTTTTCTCCTTAGAGGGTCTTTGGAATCCTTGGCAGGGATCAGTTCCATCGCAAGGGATTTCGGTCAGGGGAAACCCCTTCCATGTTCAATGGAACCCCAGGTAGGGCTCCGTACCCATGCCTGTCATATCGAATGGGGGAATCCCCTTCAAAAATCCTTGGAACACAATGTAGGGAGCAATCCTCATGCAAGCTATGTCGTCCAATTATAGGATTCAGCTGATGATATCCCAACAGAAGAATTTTTTGTATGTTGGTCAAGGCCATAGTTTCTACCAGAACCCTAGCCAACAGTCCAACTTTTCTTGACAACCTAGTGCCATTCAAACTCCAAGACCCTATTTTCCTATACATAGTACTCAACCTAAAATACTATTTTTTAAAAACACTACATCTACAAGAATTCTCGAGATTACTTAATGAACCAATCTGTCATGATCCGCGTTGGCACCCTATGCCGACTAAGTTTCCCTCAGATATTCCAAAATTTGAAGAAAATCCTGGTGAAGATCCAGGTGATCACGTGACAACTTTCCGTTTATGGTTCTCGTCAAACTCACTACGAGACAACTATGTCCAGTTGCGCATTTTTCAACGCACTCTTATAGGGGGTGTCACGAAATGGTATATTGAGCTCAACCGCTTGAGGCATTCTTACTTCAACGACTTGGTGATGGTGTTTTTGAACCATTTCCAGTTGTCTGTAAGATATGATGTCAACACAGAATTGTTGAACGAATTTGAGAAAACCAACGCCGACCATATCTCTGATCATATCCGAGAATGGCAACATCGAAAGAGCTTGATTAAGGTCCAGGTCCCTTCAGATTTCTTGTTGGAGTGGTTCCTAAAGTCTTTGGTGCCTTGCATATCCAAGGACGTAGCGACTTATGGGGTTTTTTCAGAGGAGGATGTGATAATGAGAGCACAACATCTTGAAATGATCTACTCTCAGTCCGACATGCTCTATGAGATTCTCCAGATATGGCGCGATCTATTCTTGATAAGGCCAAGTAAAAGTCTAGACCCCATGCCGATGGTATTGTGGGATCAACACAAGGAAATTCCATTGATCTATTGTCAAATCAATTGCAACAATTTTCAATACAATAGACTGTGTCCAACCAGACCTTGAGTTCAACTGTTCCCCCTACCCAAGCATCAGACGTACACAGTGTGCAATCGATGAACCCTAAGGCCAACCAACAACCTAAGGGAAAGAATAAAAAATAGAACAAGAAGGGTAAAGGGGACAAAAAGGATACTAACAATGATGGTGGGGGAAAAACAGAGAGGAGGAAGTCAAAGTATTCATGTAACCTTTGCACGAAAGACCACCAGACTCATCTATTCCCTCAAATTTAAGAATCTCATAAGATATTGGCATAGCGACAACTTGATGTGCTGATGAACTCATTTCTACATGGTAAAAACATGGCTCAATATTCAACATCACTGAGCACGAAAGGGGGCAGTCAGGAACCCCCCGCGACTACCAGTAATAACTTGGCTACAATTATTTACATGATGAATGTTGAGGCTAATATAGCGACCAGGGATCGATATTACGGAATGCCTAAATCTATTGAAAAGGGAAAAGAAGACACAAACCCATTGTCTCTTCTTCAGATTTATAAGATGACTGGCGAGATGATGAATGACATCCTAAAAGTTGTGTTTAAAAAGGCTTCTCTTAATCCAAATGCAAGTGCCTCCCATAACTACTTCGTTGTGGAAGATTTGGCATAGACCCCTTGCGTGATGCTTCCTTTGGAAGTCCTCCAGAGTTTCCCTTCGTAGAGAAAAGCTATGTTATCCTCCTTGGGATCGATAGAGACTTGTAACTCGGGAGAAATCATTTTCGATCCAACCGACTTGAAACCATGTCTTCCTTATCACGTTTCATTTTAGATAGTAGTATCTTATACCAAAAAATATTTTACTCGAAACATTTTCCGTACGGTGGTTGATGAGGGTGCCTCGACTTGTGTGATGTTGTTGGTGTGTTGGAAGGCCATAGGCCAACCCATTTTGTCTTCGTCGCCTATGTTGCTTACGATGTTTGACGGTCAGTCATTCAGACCACATGGGATCATTCCTTCTTTCCTTGTATAGTTGGGAGGAAAAACCTTGTGTGTCGAAGTTGAAATAGTCGATGTGCCTCTCGAATACAACTTGTTGTTGGGAAGAAGTTGGAATTATGTGATGCATGCAGTGGTTGCTATGTTTTTTCAGGTCTTTTGTTTTCTGCACGAGGGACAGATTCTGACTATTGACCAATTGTCCTTCTTCCATCGTGACCCTTCATCAGGGGATTCCACGGTCCCAATGATTGATAATCCTTAGCCTGACATTGTCAACTTAGGTGTTGGCTTGTTTCTATCGTTGATGGGAACTTTTGATTACCTGTCACCTTCTGGTGATGTCAATCTTATATCAGTTGTCCCTGACCAGCCTAGGGATGCAATCTTTCAAGTTTCTTCATTTCGAACAACTTACTTTAATGATATGTGGACTCTACCTTCCCCATCGTCTTCGATGGAAGGGACATGGCATCCTAGCATGGCCATTTGCTTGTCTACAATTGAGGTGGCATACAAAATTGTCCAACAATATTTGGCCAACCCCGATCTGACTCCCCCACAATAGTTAGATCCAGTCCTTGAGCCTATTTGGGCTCAAGGTTCGCTTTCCATTAAATATCCTTTAGACCTATTCTTGGCCTCTAAAGAGGAGATTCTCGAGGTATTGACTGGTCTAGAGAGACCCTGGGATGATCTTCATCATAGATCTTACTTTGTTCTCGAGTTAAGGAGAATAAAGGTGGAAGAATGTTTTTTGAATGTGAATGGAGATAAGTCTTGTCCTATTAATCCTCTAACTATGCACGTAGTTTATGCCAAGGGTAATATGGCGAGTATCACTACAATGATTTCCATAAATATCTCCAAAAAACATGGTGTTGTGTAGAATGTTTTCATGGGAGAGGATTGTTCCCCCAAAGAGATTCGAACTTATACTAATTTATTTAAGGAATTCCGTAATGTGTTTTCCTGGTCTTACGAGAAAATTCTAGGAATTGACCCAAGAATTAGTGAACATGAAATAATGAATTATCATGATGCTAAGTCGGTCCGATAGAATCTTCATTCGGTGAATCCTATAAATGTGGCATCAATTAAGGGAGAATTAGAAAAACTCATTAAATCTGGTTTTATCTACCGCGTACAGTTGACAGAATGGGTGTCCAACCTGGTTCTGGTTAACATAAAATAGAGTATGATTCAAGTGTGCATGGACTTCCTTGATTTGAACAAGGTCTGTCCGAAAGATAATTTCCCCACTCCATTCATCGATCAGATTGTCAATGAACGCATTGGATGAATGGTATTTTCATTCATGGATGGTTTATCAGGATATAGCCATATTCATATCAAAACCGAATACCAACATAAAACAACTTTTATTTGTCCTTGGGGCATGTTCGCATATCGTAAAATGCCTTTTGGCCTAAAAAATGATGGAGTCACCTTTCAGTGGGCCATGTCATTTTCTTTTCACGACCTTAGACATATATTTGAGGCATATATTGATGATCTGGCATCATTCTCTTGCAAGATATCTTATCATCCTGCTCATCTTCGACTAATCTTTGAATGATGTCGCTACCATCGGATTCACTTGAATCCTAGCAAGTGCAGTTTATGTGTGACTTCAGGTCGTCTCTTAGGTTTCATTGTTTTGAAAATAGGGATCATGGTCAATCCTCTAAAGGTTGAGGTGATAGTTCAGTTTCCTCCCTTGTGCATGATACCCCAGCTTCAGAGCTTACAGGGGAAAGAGAACTTTATTTGGCATTGTATCACGAATTGCGTTGAGATCACTAAAGGGTTTATGCGTCTCTTGAAAAAGGGATTCCCATTTTGTTGGGATGAAGTCACTCAACATTCCTTTGATGCATTGAAATGCGCTCTGACATATGCCCCTTTGCTCCGGCCTCCATATTATAACAAGGATTTCTTGTTGTATTTAGCTACTACAAAAACAACCATCGACATGGTCTTGGTTCAAGAGGATGATATGCTTGAGGATAATGTTATATATTACCTTATCCGAGGCCTCGGTGGGCCAGAAGTCAACCATTCTCACATTGAGAAGTCATCTTTAGCAGTAGTGCATGTTGTCCGACGGTTCTGTCACTACATTTTGCTTCACAAGAGCATCGTCATTGTTGTTTTGAACCCTTTCCAATATGTGTTAACACGATGAGTTATTGGTGAAAAGATCAGTAGATAGATTGTGATCCTCCATGAATTTGACTTGGATTTTGTTTCCGTGAAATCCAAAAAGTTGTTAGTCTTTTCTGAACTTATTTCGAAACTTCCAGTCGAATCTAGTGATATCATGCCCGAAGAATATTCTATCAAAGGAGATCTTTTTCTAATCGAATATTCGGACCCCTGATATGGAGATACACTATTCTATCTCAAGAATTTGAGGTGCCCCTCTTTTTCTTGCCATGATGAGCGTCGATGAATGCTCCATCAGGAATGGAACTATCTTATACTCAATGACACTTTATATCATCGAGGCATAGATTGAATTATTCCTCGATGCCTTATCCATGAAGAAGCATAGCTTGTTTTGAACGACTGTCACACTGGAGCATGTGGAACTCATTTGTATGGGTTTGAAACATCCCAAAATATTCTACATGTCGATTACTTATGGTCCTCGTTAATCAAGGATTGTGTAGAGGTGGTCAATAAGTGCCACACATGTGAGATATTCTATCTTCTCTCGAAAGATGTAAGCACATCCTACTCCCATGTTTCCTATCATTATTGTTGGTCCTTTTACTAAGTAGGGGATTGATTTCACTACATGTCACCTGGATTCAGCCAGAGGCCATCGTTACATCATCGTAGCAGTAGAATACTTCACAAAGTGGGTCGAGGCTATGCCAACATTTAACAATGATGGTGAAACATCGACTCTTTTCATATCCAATTAGATAGTAGCAAGGTTCGACGTCCTGAAGGATATTGCCATTGACCATGGAAGTCACTTCCAAAACAAAATGATGACTGAGTTAACATCAAATATTGGGTTGAGGCAAGAACATTAATCACCTTATTACCCACAAGCGAATGGTCAGGTTGAAGCTGTGGATAAGTCTCTCAAGACTATTCTTCAGTGGATGATCAATTCTTCCAAGTCAAATTGGCATTTGATGTTGTACTCATCATTATGGGCCTACCAAACATTTGTGAATACTTCCACTAGTTTCTCACCTTTTCAACTCATATATGGGCTGGAAGAAATCTTACCTATTGAGTGTCAAATCCCTTATTTAATGTTTGTAGTGGAATTATTGTCGAACACTTCATCGCTTGAGAAATGCCTACTATATCTCGAGTAGCTTGACGAGTAGCGTCATGATGCAGCCTCGACCAATGAGGCTCATAAGAAACAAGTCAAGTGTCATTATGATCAATTCGTTCATCCTGGGATTTTCTCCAAAGGATATTTTGTCCTGGTCTATGATCAAGACAAATATCCCCTAGGGGAAGGCAAGTTCAAACCCATGTGGTTTGGACCGTTCATTGTGAAAGAGGTCTTGAAGAAGGGTGCTTATCATGTGGTTGAATTTGAAGGAAATTCCATGGCGGAGCCTAAAAATGGGCTCTACCTCAAGAAGTATTACTCTTAGGTTGGTCAACTACGTGACTTCTTGTACATATGTATAGGTTCTTATACAATTTTTGTATTTTTGTTTTGTGGATGTGTAGCTATTTATGTCTTATTTTTCACTGTGGAAGATGTCAAGTGAATCACAGGTGTATTTTGGGTTTGCGTATGTCACTAGCTGACACACTCAGAGGCTTGATTCCGCAGCTTGGGTGATTTTCATGCCTAGAGGCCATTTGCTATTTTTTGGAGGTATTTTTCTAGGTGATGCTACAAACAATGTCATCGAGTACAGTGGAGTGATATAGTTCCTTCGTGATGCTTTGTCACATGAAATTTCACACCTCCGGGTCTACCTAGATGCTCAGTTGGTTGTCTCCCAATTAAATGGAGTTTACCGTGTTTATGATCCTACTTTAAACAAACGTTTCCTTAGTGTACATTTAGTAGAATGTTATTTTGATTACATTACGTATATCCATGTTCCTAGGATATTTAATCACATAATAAATACTCTAGCTAATTACATATTAGATTGGCATGTTTCACATACATAGAAAGAGAAGCACACACATACACATGTACATAAATTTGTAAAAAATGGAATCCATAAGACAAATAATATGTATATATATATATATATCAAAACATGTCATGAGTACATAGGTGGGCGTGAACGCCTAAAAAATAATGTTCAGTATACATCGTTGGGATTATTCCCTCAAAAATACATGTACAAAAGGTTACCTTGGCTCATATAAAGTATATCATATCTAAGCACGGGGCATATTGGCCCCACCATAATGCACTACAACATTGGCGAAACACCAGAAAAGATGGATCCACATTCGTGGCACCCCCACTACATGAGGCTGCAAGGAAGGCGGAAGATCCTCGATCTCGGCCATCAGTACTATGCGCGTGAGCATAGTGAGGTTGTGCTCCACTCATCTCAAAACTCTCTCAGCCTCTCTGGATGGAGGTCCCTTTGCGGATGCTGGTCCACCATCTACTACAAGTCTCACCTCTGGTAGAGGATGTCATCGAGTCCTTGCGAAGTCTGTTGGCCGCACTGGTCCCACATATGTACATAAAAGATACACAAGAGTCAGTACTCTATACACATATAAAAATGATATATATAGAAAAACAATTAAAAAATTAAATAACATTTAAAACAAGTTACCTATCTCTCCTGTCTCCTCTCTAGGAGGCATGGGCATGTATCGATCCCTGGAAAATTTGATCCTGGCGTAGGGATAGTCCTCATTCGTCAAAATCTATTGTTCCCACTAGTTAAAAAATGT
The DNA here is from genome assembly GCA_009831015.1 of Picea engelmannii. Classification (NCBI taxonomy): domain Eukaryota; kingdom Viridiplantae; phylum Streptophyta; class Pinopsida; order Pinales; family Pinaceae; genus Picea; species Picea engelmannii. The sequence continues at coordinate 128,547 of ML812633.1, forward strand.
GTCATCGAAGGCCTCTATGGTCCTCCCTCCTCCTTGTCTTGGCAACAATTCTTTCCATATGCATATTGTTGGGAAGGAGGCCACATGCCCCTATAGAGTCTCTCTGGGACTAAGACTAGGATCCCTCTCAAACAAGGAGAATAGAATTGTACCAAACATGAAGTTCTTTTTGGTACGTTTTTGACACTCTATCAGTTGTCTCTTCATTCATTTAAGCATGGTCGTGCTCCAATAAAAAATATGTGCCTCCTGGCACTGAATGACACAATGCATGTGTGCCTGGGAGGCTTGGTGTAGGGTTGTGGATCCAGTAATCTACCCAATCAATAAAAATATCACTCAAAGGGTTAAGATTGTGATATTATGTATAAGCACATGAGAACCTATATTCTTAGTTCCAGCCTCATAATACATCCATATGTAGTCCTCGATGTTGAAATTCCCGGGGGGAAAGGTCCACAGATTGACTGGTTCCCCTCTCCTCGATAGGCTAGTCAGGAAGTAGATATCCTCAGTCGTCTGAGTCAACGACTATCCCTCTAACATGAATTCCTTTGCATCCAAGTGACAATAATCAAAAAGGGCGTTAAGTAACCTGGGTTGTGCCCTCATAAAAGGACACTGGAAGAACTTCCATAGCCCGCATTGTTTCAGTGCGACGATGCCCAAAGGGTCCTCTTTGACCAATATGTCTATATCCTCATGTTCCCTCCAGTGGACATACATCATGTTCCATGACACAAATGGAGGAATTTAGCTCTTGCATTTTTTTTTCCCAATATTTTAAGGGTGTACACGAGTTGTATTGGCCACAGTCATGTATGTACATGGAAAACATGTTTTCTTCCTGAGTATATATGCGGGATGTCCTTGGACAACCCACGTACATGCAATTTTTCTCATTTTAAGAGAGCGCACCCCCTCAAAAACCAAATTAAATGCATAAATGAAGTATTGAATTGCAAGAGGGATGATTTTGTACTTACTCGATCCAAGAGGAAGTTCATTTCATCCACTGAAGCTCTCGGACTTAACTTATTTAGCAAAGAGGTTTTTTCTCCTTTTGGGTAATTTTCAAACTGCAATGGTAAAAATGAGTTGTCAACATCTATTTATAGAATTTTTGGCCTTTTTTGCCACTTTTTGACCCCCTTTGTCATTTTTTCCTGGCTTGGCGATCACTTGATTCCAATTTCAAGCTTCTTATTTGATGATGCACACTCCACAACCCGGAGGTCGGAAGGTCCACATCAACATAGGATCTTTCCCTTAATGCTGGCTTGAAGAGCTTCGGAATGGCTCTTCTATTTCCCTTTCGGGAAATCTACACCCATGGTCAATTTCAAGAATACCCCCTTTTGCTTCAGGAAATCAGACTTCGCACTTTCGTGAATCCGTTGGTCACACGCTCATCTCTCAGATCCCCAAAACTCGAAAATAGTCAACGCTGACCCTTCCTCTTCCTCTTTCAGACTTTTCCTTATCGCGATTTCGACGGTCGCGGTGTCAAGAAACTAGTTCCCACAATTCCCGAAACCCGATGTTCCGAAATTTCGACACGCTCACAAGGTTGACTTTTCAACGCCCCTTTACTCCGTCAGGACTTCGGACTTCGCGATATCGCGAATCCTAATGCAAATAATTTGGAACTTCACTCCTCGAAACTCCGATATGATCAACGGAGTTGACTCTGTGTCAATAGTGTGCCACCTATCCACTCGATGACTCCTCTGTGGCCCACACAAATCCTTTTATCTTTTCGGGACTTCACGGTTCATGATTTCACGATTCCCGTTGCAAAGTTTATGGGATTTCAATCTACGAAAACCCGATATAGAAACCCATGTGTAAATCCAATGGCCTTTATGCCTTGAATCTACAGTCGTACTCCTCCTGATCTTAGAACCTTTCAGGAATATTCCCCGTATCTCCCCTGCTCCTCTGTGAGATCTAACGGTTCATGGATCTTCGCGATTTCTCCTCAGAGAATTCCAACCGTCCGATCTTCCTCTGAGAATCTGTCCTCCTGTGGTCCCTCGTCACTATGCCTTCTTTTCAACTCCTTCAAAAGGTCAAATCCTTCTGATCTTTCCACGACTCTACTTATTTTAGACAAACCCTTGCACACACTCCTTGCGGAAGACTTTCAAACACTTCCAAGTGTTGAAATCCTTCGATTCTGTGCACACCTGCAGGAGTAGTCTCTCAATATTCTACTTAGGTCCACAACCCTGAGACTTCACTCGGCTTGCGCACTCCTTGCATGGCTCCTGTGCCTATCTACACTTCTGAGTGAATGAGAAAAAAATATATCTCTCCTGAGATTTCAAAGACAAACCTCTGAACACCTTGTTGACGCACTCCTTGCAGACAATTCAACCGCACTCCTTGCAGGAACTCTTGCTCAGATAGAGAAATAATTGAAACTCATTCCTTCTCCCTTTCCTCTCAGATTTCAAACATTTAACAAGAAATCATTCATACATAGCATAAAAGCAAATGTACAGAAGAAAGAGTGAAATAACCACGAGCATAACATTTAGCATACATACACAGAGAACAAACACGACACCATGAATTTGAATCAATGCTTTCTCCATTAATCCAAATTTCTGTACATGGGTGTTTTCACACAGCTCTCTGCTTCTCTTCTATGCTCTCTATGATAATGTTACAATACACAATGAGGGTGTCTATATCCCGTTTCCCTCTTGAGCTCTAAAACTGTCTAATCTAACATTCAATTCTACCTACTTGCGTTAACTACCATAAATGCCTCCTACCTAATAAGGACGAGAGAAAATCGCTCAAGGTCCATTTACATTTTACAAGTGTGCTTCTTCTTAATGGCTTCATTTAAGATCGCGCAATAACTTCAAGGTGATTTCAAAATTTGTGATGGGCACTTTTCCAGCTGTCCGCTGTCTCCGCACTGGCTCGCTTGAGTTGCTCCTGCATCATACTCCCTCGCTTGAAAATTTTCATGGGCTCTTGTCCATGAGCTCGTGCATGGTTTGTCCATGCCTCTAGATCTCCGCTTCATTCTCCTAGCTGGCATATTCAACTGGATGGTTCTTCTATTTGACCAGATACTCAAAGTATTGTTTTCGTATGGTCTTCTTGCTCACTCTTTTATCCAGTATGCGCTCCATCTGCGATTTATCTACAACTGGCATCTGCTTTTTCCACTGGATTACTGGATGTTCATTTCCTGTCCCTGCTTCCTCAGCTTTATATGGGTACAAATCTGAGATATTGAATATCATAGAAATTTCGATCCTATCGGGTAATTCAATCTCGTAAGCATTCGCCCCAAATTTCTTCAAGACCTTACATGGTCCGATTTTCTTCATCTTTAGCTTATTATATGTTTCTCTCGGGAACCTTTCCTTTCTCAAATGTGCCAGAATTAAGTCACCAACCTCAAATTGAAGTTGTCTCTTGTGTTGATCTTCTCTGCGCTTATATTCCTGGCTTGAATTCTGCAATCACTCCTTCACCTGGCTGTGAAGTTCCTTCATCACCTCTGTGAATTCTTCTGCACTAGTGCTCCTAATCGCAGTTTGTTCTGAATCTCTCAGTTTAGAAATTACCCTCAGCTGCATACCATAGAAAATCTGAAAGGGTCTCTGCCCTGTGCTTCTGTTAACTGAGTCGTTATAAGCAAATTCTGCCTGTGGTAATATGTTGTCCCACTGGCTGTGGTGTTCTGTCACCAGGCTTCCTAGCAAGTCTCCCAGACTTTTGTTTACCACTTCTGTCTATCCATATGTCTAAGGATGATAAGATGAACTAAATGATAAGTTAGTCCCCAGCTTCTACCATAAGGTTCTCGAAAATTTCCCTATGAATTTAGTGTCTCGATTCGAAACTATGCTTCTTGGTAAGCCATGGAGTCGAATGACTTCTTTGAAAAACAGATTCCCAATGTGAGTTGCATCACTGGTCTTCTGACATGGAATGAAGTGCGTCATCTTGGAAAATCTATCCACCACCAAAAAGATTGATTCAAAACCTCTTTGTGTTCTTGGTAACCCCAATATGAAATCCATGTTGATTGCATCCCACGGTCTCTCAGGTATGGGTAATGGTTGATAAAACTCGACATTTTGTCTTGTTCCCTTCAAATGCTGGCAAATTATGCATCTGTACATGAATCTCTTGACATAGTCTCGCATTCCCGGCCAAAAATATGACTCATTCAATTTTGAGAATGTCTTGTCATGACCAAAGTGCCCTGCCAATCCTCCACTATGCTTCTCCTTCAGCAAATTCTCCCTCATGGAGCATTTTCGAATACACAGCTGATTACCTTTAAACAATAATCCTTCCTGGATCATGTACTCTACCCACTGGCTTCTATCCCCGAGAATTGGATTCTCAGCTGCTTCATATGCTTCCTTGAAATCCTGATCATCTGCGTACATGCCCCTGAGGTCATCAAAACCCAATGTTTTGACTTCGAACTCCTGCAACAACAAACACTTCCTGCTCAAAGCATCAACAACTTTGTTAGCAGTACCCGAAATATGTTTAATCACAAAAGTGAAATTCTTCATGTACTCGACCCATTTAACATGTCTCTGATTCAACTTTTCCTGTTGAGTCACAAACTGCAATGCACGATTGTCACTATACAAGACAAACTCTTTCGGGATCAAGTAATGTCTCCATTTCTTCAATGCCTAGATAATAGCATAAAAATACTTATCGTAAGTGGAATACTTCACTTTCGCTTCATTCAGCTTCTCGCTGAAATATGCTATCGGCCTATCTTCCTGACTCAAGATTGCCCCTATTGCAAATCCACTCGCATCACATTTCACTTGAAATGTCCTTTGGAAATCTGGCAACACAAAAACTAGTTGTTCCATAATCTTCCTCTTCAACAGATTAAAACTCTTCTCAGCCTATTTTGTCCAGTGAAAAGACTTGTGTCTTTTCTTCACTGTATCCATCATCGGTGCACTAATTCCACTGAAATTTCTGATGAACTTTCGGTAGAAACTAGCCAATCCATGAAAACTTCTCACCTCAAAAACATTCTTCGGTGACAGCCAATTCTTGATTACCTCCACCTTATCTGGATCCATCCTCAACTCATATGCAAAAATAACAAATCCCAAGTAGATGAGCTCTGTCTTCATGAATGAGGATTTCTTCATGTTTATCAACAACTTCTCCTACTGCAATCTCTACATCACTGTAGCCAAATGCTTCAGATGCTCTGCCACTATTTTACTGAAAACCAGTATGTCATCTAAATACACAATGAAAAATTTTTCGTTTAACTCTCTCAGGAATTCGTTCATCAACCTCATGAAGGTACTCGACACATTTGCTAAGCCAAACGACATAACAAGCCATTCATACAACCCTTCGTTGGTTTTGAATGTCTTCTTCCATTCATCACCTTCTCTCATGCGGATCTGATGATGACCGCTTTTCAAATCAATCTTTGGAAAATACTTTGCTCCACTCAAGCAATCCATCAGATCATCCATCCTCGGCAATGGAAACCTGTACCTAATGGTTATCTTGTTAATCAACCTCGAATCAATACACATCCTCCAGCCTCCGTCTTTCTTCGGACTGAGTACTGTTGGAACAACACATGGAGTCAATCTTTCCCTGACCAAACCCTTATCCAACAACTCCTGGACTTGCCTTTTAACCTCTTCATTCTCTTGCGGCGTCAATCTGTACGCGGATTTGTTTGGAAAATTGGCTCTTGGTATGAGATCAATGTGATGACTCACACTTCTAATCGGTGGCAACGAACGAGGTAATTCGTCCACTACTATGTCAGTGAAATCTTCCAGCAGTTCCTGAACTTCTTCTGGTAAATCATCCACCCTTGTGCTGGTCAAAACAATCTTCGGTTTCCTGACCACAATGAACTGTGGATCCTCCTTCTTCTTAACCTCTGTAATAAGTTCCTTCCCACTCATGAGAAGTACAGTGTTTCTTACTTCTGGCTTCACCTCCTTATCCTTGATTGGAAGCAACATGTGAGTCCTCCCATTCTTCTCTAGGGTGTATGTGCTCATTCTCCCATCATGAATCACATTTCTATCATATTTCCATGGTCTACCCAGCAATAGATGACAAACATCCATAGGAATAACATCACATAATATCTTATAATTATATCCTCCTATCTTAAACTCAACCAAACATTGTTTAGTGACAGTTACCTAGTGTCCTTTCTGTAGCCACGAAACTCTGTATGGGCTTGGATGATCAATCGTCTCCAACTCCAACTTTTATACCATCTCCGTAGAAATGAGATTATCCGTGCTACCACTATCCACAATGACCTTGCATACCCTGTCCTTGGTCTTGCAAGCAGTCCAAAAAACTCTGGTCCTTTGGACTGAACTCTCCACCTCCTTCTCTGGTGTCAAAAGAACCTTTCGCATCATCAATGATCTTCCGCCTTCAGCATCTTCCGCCTCAACATCTCGCCTCTGTGCTTCGGTGATGTGAGCTTATCCACTCTCTTTCTTTTTATCTGGACACTCATAAGACTTGTGCCCATTCTTTCCACATGTGAAGCATGTGATTACTCCACCTCTTCCTCTTCCTCTACCTCTGGTACGAGGAAAAGTATTATTGTCAGCATAATCTCCTCTCTGTTCAATATGCTGCCCTCTCTGTTCAACATATTTCCCTCGCTGTGAGCTTCCACCTCTCTCAGTTTGAGTCTGAGGTTTCTTCCAGTCCTCCTTGGGCTTCTGATATTTATCCTGGGCAACTGATTTTCCTCTAGGTTGATTTCTGCCTAGACCTCTTTGACCCTGCTTTCGGCTCAACTTCTCTTCAGCCTTTAGATCCATCTGATAAGCATCTTCCACTTTTCGGATGGTTACCATGCTCATCTCATCCTGAATGTTGTATCTCAGACCATTCATGTATCCGGAAGCTTTTTCATCATCGCTCTCCCGATGACCTGCCCTGATGTTCAGCTTGTAGAATTCTTCAGTGTATTCTTTCACTGTCATCATCTTCTGTCTCAGGTTATACATCCTCCTGAACAAAGTAATTTGATAATCCCTGGGGATGAATTTCGCCTTCATCTTCGCGATCATTCTATCCCGGATTTTGATCTTTTGCTTGCCTTTGCAGCATCTATTATCTTGTAGTTCATCCCACCACAATGTTGCATGTCCTTTCAATCTTGTGACAGCATGCTTGACTTTCTTGTCCTCTTCGACATCTTCATAGTCAAAGTATGTGTCCAGAGCTCTAATCCAGTCTAGAAGCTCCTCTGCATCCAAGTTTCCCTCATAAACTGGAATGTCCATCTTCTCTCTTGCACCCATTCTTTCAATAGCCTTAATCAACCATTCATTTGCTGCATCTTCGGCTGCAACTTCTTCTTCACGTTCAGCTTCAACTTCACTTTCAAAATAACTAAGATACCCCGCATTGACTGTGCGTCTTTGTGCCGTCTCCATGTCTTCGAGTCTAGCTCATAGATCACACATTTATTTCTCCATGGTTGGATCAGTCATCTGCCTACCTCTTCTTCGTGACATTTCCCTCTCCTCTAGTGGATTGGGTGTTTGCATGTCCCTTCTCCTTGGCATCATAGTGAATTCTCCCCTTCTCTGCTACAGAAAGCAAAGAACCTTATTGTGCTCTGATACCAGAGATGATGATGCACGCTCCCTCCACAACTTGCAGGTTGGAAGGTCCACGTCAACACAGGATATTTCCCTTAACGCTGGCCTGAAGAGCTTCAGAATGGCTCTTCTATTTCCCTTTTGGGAAATCTGCACCCACAGTCAATTTCAAGAATTCCCCCTTTTGCTTCAGGAAATCGGACTTCGCACTGTCGCGAATCCGCTGGTCACACACTCGTCTCTCAGATCTCCGAAACCTGAAAAAAGTCAGCGTTGACCCTTCCTCTTCCTCTTTCAGACTTTTCCTTATCACGATTTTGATGGTCGCGGTGTCAAGCAACTAGTTCCCATGATTCCCGAAACCTGATGTTCCGAAATTCTGACATGCTCACAAGGTTGACTTTTCAACACCCCTTTACTCTGTCGGGACTTCGGACTTCATGATATCATGAATCCTAATGCAAAGAATTCGGAACTTCACTCCCTGAAACTCCGATATGATCAACGGAGTTGATTCCGTGTCAATAGTGTGCCACCTGTCCACTCGTTGACTCCTCTGTGGCCCACACAAATCCTTTTAGCTTTTCAGGGCTTCGCGGTTCATGATTTTGCGATTCCCGTTGCAAAGTTTACGGGATTTCAATCTATGAAAACCCGATATAGAAACCCAAGTGTAAATCCAACGGTCCTTATGCCTTAAATCTACAGTTCTACTCCTCTTGAGCTTAGAAGCTTTCGGGAATACTCTCCATATCTCCCATGCTCCTCTGTGAGATCTAACAATTCATGGATATTCATGATTTCTCCTCAAAGAATTCCGATCGTCCGATCTTCCTCTGAGAATCTGTCCTCCTCCAGTCCCTCGTCACTATGCCTTATTTTCTACTCCTTCGAAAGGTCAAATCCTTCTGAGCTTTCCACGGCTCTGCGTCTTTTAGACAAACCCTTGCATGCACTCCTTGCGACAGACTTTCAAACACTTCCAAGTGTTGAAATCCTTCGACTCTGCGCACACCTGCAGCAGTAGTCTCTTAATATTCTACTCAGGTGCACAACCCTGAGACTTCACTTGGCCTGCACACTCCTTGCACGGCTCCTGTGCATGTCTGCACTTCTGAGTGAATGAGAACAAAAGCTATCTCTCCTGAGATTTTAGAGACAAACCTATGAACACCTTGTCGACGCACTCCTTGCGGACAATTCAACTACACTCCTTGTAGGAACTCTTGCTTAGATAGAGAAACAATTGAAACTCATTCCTTCTCCCTTTCCTCTCATATTTCAAACATTTAACAAGAAATCATTCATACATAGCATAAAAGAAAATGTACAGAAGAAAGAGTGAAATAACCATGAGCATAACATTTAGCATACATACACAGAGAACAAACACGACACCATGAATTTGAATCAAAGATTTCTCTATTAATCCAAATTTCTGTACATAGGTGTTTTCACACAGCTCTCTGCTTCTCTTCTATGCTCTCTCTGATAATGTTACAATACACAATGAGGGTGTCTATATCCCATTTCCCTCTAGCACTCTAAAACTGTCTAATCTAACATTCAATTCTACCTATTTGCATTAACTACCATAAATGCCTCCTACCTACTAAGGACGAGAGCAAATCTCTTAAGGTCCGTTTACATTTTACAAGTGCGCTTCTTCTTAATGGCTTCATTTAAGATCGCGCAATAACTTCAAGGTGATTTCAAAATTTGTGCTGGGCGCTTTTCCAGCTGTCCGTTGTCTCCGCACTGGCTCGCTTGAGTTGCTCTTGCATCATTATTGGATGTTATGGTACCCATTTTACTTTTCGTTTGGTAATTTTTTGGGGATGGGTCACTTTTTGGTATCCTTCGGTAAAAGTCATTTTTTCCAACTTTTTGCATATAAGTTAGGATTTTGTCTCCACTTTCTGCATCTCGTTGTATTTTCCACTTTTCCATAGGATCAACCCCACTGAAGTGCAACACAGAACCTTTACTTTTGCTCTATAAGTGCCATAATCAGTTGGTAAACCCTACTTATACATGGATTCCCTAGGTAGATCCTAGTTGCATTTTTACATCGATGTTGCTAGTAATGACTATAGGCTCGGGAGTCCTTGTTAGTCCAGTCATGGTTATGATATTAAGCCTCATTTTTTTGATGCATCATCATAATTGGACTTACCCTCAGGAATTCCAAATGAGCACTCTTGTTTTCTTTCAAGCTCGCTTTACAATTCGAAAGAAACATTCGACAAGACTATATTTATGATTTTTGATCTTGTCTATATTAACTGAGAAAAGCACCCCCCTAGAGTCTTCTTTAAGCCATTTCAGACTCTCTAAACATGAAAATATTTTTGAGCAATCTTGTTGCCCTTCACGCTCACCAAACTCAAATTTTAAGGCACGTCTGTCTAGTGGTAGTTTAGCCCTTTTTCGGTCCAGACGTTCAATTTCACGAATAAAGGTATTCTATAGGAACTTTGATTTGCTATAAGAGTATTCTCAGGCATAAGTTTAACCCCTTTCAGGCCTGAGGAACTAAATCTTTGAAAAAGGAACATTCTCCCTGGTTTTGGTTTATCACCTTTTTTTAGCCTTGGAGATTACTTATGAAAAAGGAACTCCCATGGAGTCCATAGTTAAGATCTTTTTAGACTCCCTAAAATTGAAAAGATCGTTGAGTGGCATTGTTCCTTCACACTAGTTAAATTGTTCTAGAAGAACATCTACTGGCATGAGTTTAACTCTTTTTCCAGCCTGTAGATTATAGAAGAAACAGGTACACCTTGGGAGATTCATCTAGCTAGGAGAGTTCTCCTCAGTTACTTTTATACTTTTTCGGGGTACGGAGACTAAACTCAGAAAAAGGTTGTGAGTCCATCGTTAAGATCTTTTTAGACTCCTTAAAATTGAAAACATTGTCAAGTAATCTTGTCTTTGTCACACTCATTAAAATGGTTTTGAATAAACTTATTTTCGGTGCAAGTTTACCCCTTTTTCGAATGGACTAGACTATCTTCAAAAAAGGTACTTCCTGGAGTCTTTTTTCATATTTTTTCAGACTCTCTAAACATGAAAAAACTATCAATATTACCTTCTTTGGGCTCATTAAAATTACATGGAAGGGGGTCTCATTGTGTCTTTCTTTATCGCATTTGCATCTTTGCGTATTTTTCTTAATGCCAAGTCCATGTTTCTCTCAACAAAACCTTTGAATCATGCCTTATATGCATGCCTTGTAGCACTTCTTGCCTTTGTGACCTAACACCTTGACCCATGGAGGAATTTCCCCCCAATGTCCTTTTCCTGCACATGTCTCCTTGCTCTGAGCATTAGTGTGTTCCTTGCGCTTCGAACTAGTATGCTTGCTTGCGACACTTGTTCATCCTTTGTAACATATCATTCTTTTATTCTTTTTCAAGCTCTCAAAAAAATGAAAAAGACAAAAACAAAATCAAATATAACAATAAAAGGGGAAGAGAAATATGTTTTTTTTTTCAGCAGCACAAAGAGTCTCCCTTGGACAAAGTACATCCTTTTGTGTTTTTTTCAAGAATTGGGATCTAGTATTACCTTAGGAAGTTGTTCTCTCCACATAGAGTTGTTTCCTCCTCCATTTGGTTACTCTTCCAAACACATGGAGAGCTTGTGTTGCTTCCTGCATCGTGAAATTATGTTAATGTCATGCTGCCTGAGTCTGATCATCTTTCGTGATTTTGTCCAAGGGAAGTTTCACCCAACCTGAGTCAAACTTTTTCTAGTTTGTCTCTTTACCTCATGAGTCGACCATCCCAAGAGTCCATTCAAGTCCAAATTCAAAATTGAGGAAGTTATCAGCATGATCATTGAGATCCTCATGTATTTTCCCGATGAGTCATCGAAGACCTCAGGGTAGTGATTTATACACTCCCATTGTACTCCTACGTGAGTTTTGAAGATCTTGAAGTTGCTTCTTGATCTTTGAAGGCCTCATCTTGAGCCATCGGGTGTCACTAGCTTCTTGAATATGGATACTATACTTGTATATCTTCGACTGATTTTGAGATGTAGATCCATTATGTATTTCTCACAGATGCACTTTATATATTTATATTACATGGATCTACAATGTATTTAATTAGAAACCGTGATTTATTTCATCCCAAGCATGGGTATGACCACCTCGGAGAGACAATTGTTTTTTTGCAAATGGCACCTCTCGAACTTTGGTCCCGGGCTCACTCGATTTCGTACATTGGTGAAGATACTGTAATGTATTTCATCCATCAGTTGATATTATGACCTCACCCATTAGGGGGAATCTATTATAGCCCTAAAATTCCCTACTCATGCACACATGGCCTTGGCCCTCTTACTTGCATATTTTTCCAAAGCATTGTTGAGAATCTCTTCTTAAAAAACCATGTTTTGGAAGATGTATGTGCCCTTCACCATTAAATCCCACGTACATACTCTTTCTACACCACTACAAATCATGTGGCATACGCATGTTTCACCATTACAAACCGTGTATGCTTGCAAAAGTTGCAAAAAATAAAAATTTGCAAGGATTTCATTGAAATTCACAGGCTATTGGAGGTTTCCCAATTAATCCACTTGCTATAGCCCATCACCCAAACAAATAACCATCCTTTAGGAATATTAAAGGAGGTGTTCGGGTCTCATATCTAATATAAGCATAAGAACAGTGAAACTCTGCCTGATTTCACGTCCCCTCCTTGCACAATATATTGTTGCCTTTTGTGATAAATTGCCTCAGCATTCCATCATTAGCCCATTCTTCCTCCATTCATCCCATTCCCTTCCATAGAGGTGATAAAAAGGTTGAGAGAGGAATTCTATACAAGGTTCACTTGGAGCATGGTAAACAGGAGCCCAGAACAGGTTCACGGAATGGTGGACGAATCATATTGTAAGGTATAATCTTTGTATTATGAATAAAAGAATCACATTTTCCTGTCCCAAATGATTGTGTTTTGAGTACTTTTATTGATTTATACTTGACATTTTATATCTAACCCTAAATTATATGTAGAATATCATGCTTGTTGTTCTTTGTTTTCATATCTTTGGATGTAGGTCAACCCTAGGAGGAGACATGCATTCAATGGAACTTCCAAGCATGAGGAGATCATCAACAGACGTGGGATCAAAGGTATAGTTATCCAATCTCTTCTCCATTTGTTTTCTTTACATTACTTTTGGTATGTTTGGTTTAGTATAGAGAATAGATTAGCTTTTAGACGGTTATTCTCTATGTCTACGTCTTGAACCCTAGTGTAGTTAAAGGGGGGGGGTTTCCCGCTACTAGCTAGTCTAAATAGAGACCTAAAATTTGATGGAATATACACTCAGCCCTTCCCCAATAATTTAAAATTTGATTTTGATAGAATATCTATCCATTTCATTGATTATAGAACCAATTACTAAGGTAACACTGGGTGACTAATTTGCATGAGAGAGCCCTCTTTGAAACTAGAAAGGCTAGTTTCAGTTTCCAAGCGGTTTGTGGTTACCTCTGGGTTTCTTTGATACAGCCCAAAGAAATTACAGAGTGTTAACATTTTGTCACTATTCTTGGGGAACGAAAGTTAAAATTTCCCTGGGAGAGATGAAAAATATTAGATCAAATTGTCAATGGTGGACAAAAATCAGACACAATGAGGCTATAAATCATCTACCTAGCGACTCCATTATCAGTTGTATCTAGATGACATAATTTCAATGGCGACTCCACTATCTGAAAATTTTAAATCTTGAATAAGGTACTAGTGACTCCATATGATTTGATGAAGAAATGAGATGTCGCTACCATTGTTTCAAGGTATGCATTTTTTGACTTTTCACATATTTATGGTTTTTCGAATCCTTTACCCAAGGATGAATATTTTTTAAGAAATGGTCTGAAATTTAGTGGAGATGATCTGAGTTTGACTTTGAAGCATATCTCAAACTTTCATAACTTTAATGAGTTTCGTAGAGTCAAACATGAAGATGTTTTCATTAGAATTTTTTATGATTCATTCCAAGGGAAGTGTAGGAGTTGGGATGAAGGTTTTCCTTCTAGATCTATCAGAACTATTACAACTTTTTGGGTTGTATTTTTGGAAACATGGATGGAGGTAGAATTTGTGGAAAAATCTCCTTCCATTCAAGGTTTTAGAAAATGGAACAATATGTGTATTGATGATGAGGGTGATGAAAACTTCACTGCATTTTTGTCCTCTTATTTAAAATCATATAAATGTAGCTCGTAGGCCAAGATTCAATTTTTGGATGAATTTGCCAAAGATATTGAGGGAGAGCTAAAAACTTTAGAAGATCATAAAATACCCCAAATTCCTTCATTTCATAATCTTCCTTGTGAAGTTTTATTTCAGCAGAAGCAAAATGACACATGGTTACCATTTCCATTTGATATTGGGGATCAGAAAACAAACTTTGGCAATCATGCTTTTTATGACTCCTTAGCCACCTATATGGAGGATTTTTTGAGTGGTCATTTTTTCACTATAAAGATGAAATTTGTTATCAGTGGTCATTTCCATTAAATTATTCAGTTTTGATTTTTTTTCAAGTATGATCAAGAATATTTATTATTGGATCAACTACTTGATTGGTTGTACTGACACTTTTGTATTACCTGATTAAGCATTAATTTTCAACATATTAGAGCAGGAGTGTGCAAATAAGATAACTGGAAAAGCATCTCTTTTAGCATGTTTCATCTTAGCTTTTAGGTTTTCATTTTCAATTTGGAGAAATTTACAGTTTTGTTTTTCAGTTTGAAAGTGGGTTGAGTTTTTAGTTGGAGAAGGTCAAAATTTGAAGGTCACAAGTCATAGTTTCAAAGTTGCAAGTTGGAGGTTGGGAACAACCCAATGGATCAAGAAACTGGTCTACTATTCTTTTCTACCTCACAGGGAGGATATAATCCACATTGTATCCAAATGTTAGCACCAATATTGAATCTCCACCTTGTCAATCTTGATTTTCATGTTGATAGCCTCATGTTATTTTTCCATCTCATGGTGTGTTTTTGTTCTCAAGCAATGACTTGGTTGTTTTCATTTCTTCTTATCAGTTCTGAAAGGAGGGTTGCACTATCTTTAAATAATTTTATTTTGAGAGGTTGGCTTTACAAAAGTAGCAGTGACAAAAAAATACCCTTCCCCAAAAGGAAAACTATGGAACCCTCACCAATTATGCTAGTAATGGATTTATAAGTGGGAGTTGTTTAATGCATGATTTGCTCGAGAATGACTAATTATGAAATGTAACTCATTTTTTATGTATTCAAAAGAATACAACTCATTTTGGTCGCATTCATGTCAATGATAGTAGGCTCTCTAGAAATATCCATTCTTTGGCACCCTCATTTTTATTAAAAAAAAGTATTGGACTCTAATCCCAATCTCTACAGTCTAATTTCAAGACAACGTTCAAATTCAAGCAAAAAACAATAACACAACACCAAGTCAAGCACCAAAGATATCAAAGGAGAAGGAAGTTTTTTAAAGTCCCAAGACTGTAGTTTCAGCCAAACCCTCATCTCTTGTAACAAGGTCCTTAGCTAGGAAAACAAGCGCAAATTTGTAAGGCCAACGTGGAGAAATTGGAAAACCACATACATCACCTAGAGAGGGTGAGCAAATTGTGAAGTGGATAAATAAACAATTAAGGGAGGAAAAGGACCTAATTATTCATCTCAGGGAAGAGAACGGGTCATGAAAACAGAGGATACAAAGGCATTTCCAAGAATATGGACTAGCCAACAAAACTGTTTGTGCAACACTTTCAATTTCCCAATTAAAATTGAAGAAAAATGAACATTTATCCAAGCAAATTCATCACTTAAAGAGGCAAAATATGTCACTGAGAAAAACAAACAGGTCCTTAAACTTACAAATGATATTTCATGGAGACGTTAAACATAGACTGAACCTTGTTTCTAAGATTTCAGAGATATGAGTGAAGAAACCTTACAATTTTGTCTTTTTGGGGTAAGAGGTCATCTCAAGTTTTGATTATGTCATATAAGTTGTGATTATGGGATATTGCATTGAGGAATTACAAAGGATATAATGATGGATAATGTTTTTTACAGAAGGGTGACAACATAAATCATTTCTTAAGCATAGTTTCAGTTTTTGGACTGGTAAATTGTAATACACAACACTTACGTAGCGAGCTCTTTCTATGAAAATGTTGTAGGAAAACATGATTAGAAGGGACAACATGAGGTGATTGTTATACAATATTTGAGGTAAAAACAGGCCTCCAATGAGTTTCTTCCACTAGGATCTGCATGGGTTTCAAGAAAAATCAAGTGCGCTACGCAATTGTTGTAGGTTACAATTACACAACATGCACACTAAGCAAATGACAGTTTAGTGGTAAACTTCAAGACCATTATATGAGAAACTGGAGAGGGTTTTGGAAAAAACCAGAGTGGTTTTTATCAATAATGACATAAATAAATAAATAAACCTCTCTTATTTTTTACGCAAGTGTCATATTTTGAGAGATTTGAATGAATCTTGATTGCCCATTTTTTCATATTTTATCATTTAATGTTTACCTGTTTTAGTCATCACCTTTGAGCGTCGATTATGAGGATATGGAGAATAAATTTTGAAAACCAAAATATTTTCTTTTCAAGCATGGACCCAATACAAAAAACCTCTCTTAGTTTTACATAGGTGTTATTATTTGGAAGATATGAAATGATCGTTGAGGCCTATTTTCCATAATTTCGCAAGCGAGACTTGCTGACAAAGTTCTAGAATATTTTAAATTCGACTTAATGGACCTCCAACTCACCAAGGTGGATCCAAAATTGATATGGATATTGAATCTTGGATACTCCCCTATCAGATCCCATGATTTTCTCTTCAGTTGGCACATTTTTATTTGGTCAAAAATAAAACCCTAGATAGTAGAATATGAACATATTTTTGGAAAATATTATTTCCTAAGCTATTGTAACAACTCTCTATTTTTGGAAAATATGAATTTAGACCTCCTTAGGATATAATATGATATTTATCTATATATTTGAGAACTTGCAATGTGCAAAGGGGGGAGAGGGGTTCAACTTTCTTGAGAAAAACCTTCCTTTGTATCTCAAAAAATCTGTATATATTCATGAATTTTAATACAAGTAGAGATTTTTTTTATAACAAAGATTCATCACGGTGTACTCTTTAAGTGTTTTTTCCTCTAAGTTCACAGTCATTTCATTCTATTCCTTCTTCTAAGCATATCTAAGAGTAAATGATCGAGATTCATCCTTGATAGATGCTCCCTTCAGATAGTTAAATGCAAGTGTCATGTTTTAAAGATTGCAGGTCCATTATTCAACTTGGTTAGGTTCTTTATTAATTGTAGTCATCCTTTATGTTATTTCTTATAAAGTTACAATTGATAATTCATCCTTATTAGATGCTCTCATTCGTAATGGGATTTTCTTATTTATGTCTTTCCATCATTTGAAATATTGTTTATTTCTGAAAGATATGCTTACTTTTCATGTGTTCCCTTAGGAGTGCATAGACGTGTTAATATTCATTATATATCTCATAATTTGACTCCATTTACCAATGGAATATACACTCATCCCTTCCCCAAT
Source organism: Picea engelmannii (assembly GCA_009831015.1). Taxonomy (NCBI): domain Eukaryota; kingdom Viridiplantae; phylum Streptophyta; class Pinopsida; order Pinales; family Pinaceae; genus Picea; species Picea engelmannii. The sequence continues at coordinate 145,803 of ML812633.1, forward strand.
CTTTTAAAATTGGATTTTGATATAATATATATCCATTGCATTGATTATACAACCAGTTACTCAGGTAACAATGCGTAACTGAGTTGCGTGAGAGAGCCCTCTCTGAAACTAGAAAGGCTAGTTTCAGTTTCCAAGCGGTTTGTGGTTACCTCTGGGTTTTTTTGATACAACCCAAAGAAATTACAGAGTGTTAAGAACATCATAAACCATTGTGTGTTGAGATGGTGATCCTTTTTATTCTTCTAATAGATTTGCAATCATTGCGTCCTCCTAAGAATTCGACAAAGACTCAAGTTTCCTCTTTTTAGGATGATCACATCACAATCAACTTGATTTTCTTTCCTTCTTGGTATGGTTTTATTACTAGGGGATTTTGGTATGTATTTTCCATATTTGTATCTAGGTCAAGGAATGCATTATAAAAAATCTTCAAAAATCAAGCAAAAAATGCAATCTAATTTAGTTTTTTTTTTCTTAATGAATGGATGAAATGCATGCAATCTAAGGTTTTTTTTTTCTTTTTGACATTAAAAAATGATAAAAAAATGTTCATTGTTTATAACCTTCTCAACAACGATGAAAAAAGTAGTGATGGGCCAAAGAATAAAAATAACAATGTTGCATTCCTTAGCTTACAACTTTAAATGTCAACTTGAGGTTCATACAAACTTGAGAGATATTGTACACTATATGTGCAAACTCCATACACATGCACCTATCTAATAAAATGAAACATTTTCATACCTATGACTATAGGGGTTACTTCATTAGGGGAAATAACTAAAAGGCAACTTGACGCAACTAAAAGGAAAGATGAACTCTAACTGGACAGAAAGATTAAAACTATTTAAAAGAAAAGAAGCTAACCACTACAAAGAAAAGATGAAAAACATAATTAAAGGGATCATATAACCCAATGACCAATCCCTTGTTATCTTGATAGAAAGGAATGATAGAATACAAGACTAAAATAAGTAGACTGAAAATTTGCAATTATAGATTAATTGATTTAGGTTGTTGATGAAAAATAGAGATATATCTTGCTAGAAGACAAAGTTGCAATTACCTAAGCTATTCTAATTAAAACAGAGCAGATTCTATATTATACTATTCTATTGCAAGGAATGAAATAAAGAATAGAGAAACAAGACAATCCCTTCTGAAACAAGTCTAAAGCAATCCATTTCTAACCTATCTCTTTTGATGATGTAAAAAACATGAAATTATCTGAAATAGTTCACTGGAAATTATGCTACATGAAACAGAGTGTTACTAAAAAAATCATGTTCAACATATAATGTAAGTAAAATTAACTAAAAAATATGAAAACTAAAGGAAATGAACCAAGGAAATCTGGGTAGAAGAAATAAATTACTGCTGCAAAAAATATAGGAATCATGCACAACATACCCTATTAGACAAATAAACTAGACAATATAGAAAACAAAGGAAATGAAATGAAAGTATATAGGTCCCTTGTGCATACTTGAGTGGGACCTACTCAAGGATTCTGCAAAGAACCTTAAGAACTACTAATGGTAGAAAACATGGAAGTGCAAATTTTTCATTAGAATATTATCTCAAAAACATAAATACATCTCAAGGAAGCTAAAGTTCTCCAACAATACGAATTTATTAACATAAATAACTAACTCACTAGGAATATCCCCTAGCTTCTAAGTATATTTAGTGGTTACATTAGTCAGACCTTCAATCACTCCTTGACTGAATGGCTCGTGTCTCTAGGATACCTATAACCAACGTCCTAAGTTCTATGGATCAAATCCCTTGACATATTTCCCTTGTTGAGTTAGTAGTTTGAGTGGATTAGGTTGAATGTGATGTCTTGAATGCTTGGCATCCTTTGGAGGAGGATGACATGACATATTACCTCTTTTTACTCATGCCATGTTGGAGTAGGAATCCTCTCTTGATTAAACCTACTTTGAACATGGGTTAGTGTAGCACATAGGTATCCATAAAACCATGAAAACTAAAGATAAAATCAAATATAACACACTTTATCATTCAATACATCCCATTAATCAATAAATTCCATAAAACCATATTATTATATTAATCATGGTCAAAGAGGATTTATAAGGTACAAAATATGGTAAAAATATATCAAAAGACGGGTCTTATGATATACAATGGAGAGTTCCATCTGTTAGGATATTTAGACACTTAGGAATTAGTTAATATCTACTTGGTCTAATATGTCGTTAGGTAAAAGTGTGCTTCTTTAGTATGCATTAGTATGCATTTGTAGTTAGGGAATCCGACGGTCACGATATGTTCCCGACATAGAGTGATCTGATGGTTCATACTCTCCTCGATCTTAACGGCCATTGATCCGTGGCTTAACACCCGATTGGTCCATGATATCTATTTAAAGAGCATGTAGGGTCATTTGCCGATGATCGATTGTGAGAAACTCTCTTTTAAAATCTCTCTGTAATCTTTTTCTTTGCATTAATAAACTGCTCCAAGTGGCCGCGTTGGCTGGGGCCGTGGATGTTTCCCCATAGGGGTTTTACCACGTGAAAACATCGGTGTGTTGATCTTTGATATGGTTATGTGAGTGG
>ML812633.1:153823-171863 GCA_009831015.1 Picea engelmannii
TGGTCGCGTTGGCTGGGGCCGTGGATGTTTCCCCGTAGGGGTTTTACCACGTGAAAACATCGGTGTGTTGATCTTTGATCTGGTTATGTGAGTGGTTATTGAAGGTGTTCATCCTCTGTTGGAATACCTGTGTTGTCAAACACCATCAGCTTGATTGACCAAACCATCAAGCAAGATATTATTTTCTCTTAGAACATGATATAATTTAATAGAAGGGATCATTTTTATTCTTTCATTGTTTGAATCATCGCCAATGTTAAAATATATTCATCATGGGTGGAATTATTAACCATATGATAATAATCACTTTCAAATTCCCAACCATAATTAATTCCTTAATGCCAAAATTGTTTTCTATCATCAATCCTTGAAGAAGGGTGTAAGCTTATGTAATGCTATTTCAACAAATACAAAGACTCCAAGCATATGATGTTTCAATTGTACCTCCAAGTCCTTTGATAACCCCTCCCACACTTTCCACCCCAGTAAATTAGATTATTATTATTATTATAAATGATAATTTTTTCCTACAATTTTAAAAAAACCTTTGATCAATAATATCATTTTACTATAGTGTTTATTTATTGCTAGTTTTTTTAATTTACTATTTTTCATTAACTACCTTGACCTTTTATAAATATTTAATATATTATGTATTCACTACTTGTTGGTAAAGTTAAATCCAGCAGTGGTACGTCGGTTGGTTGATGCAATTCTGTCAGCACTCTGATGAAACATGGTTACTAGTTTTGTTGGTGTATATTGGTCGGATAATCCGATGAGCATATTGTTGTCGGATATCCGACACTATGTCATAAGTATACCAATATACATAAGGAACAAAACCTCATTGAAATCATCCATTATTTCCAATACATATACATCAGAAGTTTGATGTAACTACACATTGAATATTTGATAGAGAAACAAAATATCTGATGTATATTTTTCAGCATGTGCACTGTATATATGAAGAAAAGGTACGTATATTATATGACAACCAAAGAACATATCAGATGACATTGACATACCTCCAATGGATATGTCTGTTAGACAGTTCATCAGATATCTAACGAACAGGTACATCAAATATATGACAACCAAAATTTAAACTAGACGGAGGTGCCATACCTCTGACAGATATTTCTATCGGATGGTTTGTTAGATATCCGATAAACCTATATATATTAAAAATAATAATGAGATTAATGGCCTATAAATTTCATGTGCCTATTGACCAGTTCCAAGGAGAGATTTTTTTTTATAGATTATGATATTTATTTTGATCTTTATTCTAACCAATGGATATATCCAAACTAGAAAACCATAGGACGAGGAGAATCCCTAGGAGAAACAAGAACAAATGTAGTAGGGTAAGAATAAGAACCAAGAAAAGAGGGATTGCAAGCCTGTAGAGTGTATAATATTTTCATTAGTGTGAAAAGGAACTGCTACAATCTAAACAAAATTCAACTTAGTCATAATCATTATTTTCTCTATTGGGGTAAGACACAGTGGTGTTTCTCATGTATTCTCTTCACTAATAATAGAAAATAAAATATTATGGCCCTTACAAGCCATGTATGATGTTAATGGGGGTGGAGATAATGAAAGGATACTATGTATAGCCACAATAATTGGAGCCTAGATTAACCAGAAATGGACTCGTGATCCTCCACCATCGGTGCAATGATATTCCTAGAAATCCTCCACCATGAGTACAACAACACACCTATACATTGCGAACTAGGGTGGGAATGATTATGTCAATGTCCCAGAAAAACCATCATCCAATACCCCTAATTGTTTATAAAACGTATAGCATTGACATTAACTCCAATATTGAGCTTGGAAATAATACATAGCATTATAAATATCTAAAAGTCCTAGATTCCCAGTTCTCAATGTATTGGCATGTTAGAATGCATATTCACCACTTGAATGCATGCCTGACACTTTTGATGAGTGAAGGGATGTGTACCAGATTCTGTGTATTTTCCTATCAATTTTTCATTGCATTTCCAGATAAAAATATATCATCATAGATCTAAATATTTTTTAGAGAAGAGGTTGTCAGCACTAGAGTAGCACAAGTCTATCACTAATATGGTTGGGTATTATTATCATATAATATATAATTAATGCAAGGAGAATGTGGTGGTGTATTCTTTTTCTAAAAAATATGAGGAGGAAGGTCCTCCACTGACCTTATCTTACCCATGCCTAATTGGCTCATGGAATCCCGCCAAGAATGGAGGACCAATGATGTAATGATTCACCTCATCTGCAAGATTCAAGAGGACCTTAAGACACCTCACATGGAAACAAGATAACTTGAATTATAAATCATACATTTTCTTAATTTCTAATTTTAAGTTGAAACTCTAGGTGTTGAAGGAGTTACATTCATCTGCTACCACAAGTAACTCTATCATTCACAACACCTATGATCATGTTAAGCACTTTTTATTTTGGGAAGACATGAACAATGACATCAATAATTTTGTAGGATCATGTGCCACTTGTTAATGGAACAAAGGAGAGATAGATAAGACTATTGGGGAATTTTAACCACTTCTGATCCAAATCACTATCTAGACTGATAACCCAAATGGATTTTATACTAAGTCTTTCGACAACAAAGAACATCAAATTGAAATCATGGAATCATTATGTTGTCTTCAAACAAAATTGTTCTCAATGCATAAGCGTGCAGACCCTCAAGAGATACCATTAATAAAATTTTCTCAATAGCGATATTGTCATTATTACTTAAAACCATGGAGATATGACTATAAATTTTGGTATGACATGTTGATTCTAGAAAATCCATTGATTCAGGGCACACACACACACACACACACACACACACACACACACACACACATATATCAGCACATGCAGGTAACAATAAGAAGGTTATGCCTCTAACACCACATTTTACACACATTTGAGGAACATTTATATCAATTCTTAATGGCATTATCCCCAAGAATGATTGACATTGTAAATGAGTAGTATTCACCTCATAGTGAAAATGCCCACCTAAGCCTTCGGTATCTTGACAATATGGGCATTGAGGTTCTATCTCTTCATCTAATATTTTATCATTACTTACATTACTTGTAACATCCTGCTCTTGTGCGCACTAAACGAACTTATTCTTTTAGGACACTTGCTTGTAAGTGATCTAGATTATTATACTATTGGTCATTTGATTATGATTATGAGGCATTATGGATTTGATGATATGTTATTTTGTTGTATTTACATAGACAGGTGCTATTGATTGGGTTCTCCTCAGTGTGCAGGATTTTGGACCTCGAGGATGCAGAGGAATCGATGAAACCCCTTGGACTCCTGATCAAGTCAGGGTGTGTATTGTTGGGTTGAATATTGTTGATGTGACTTATGTACATATGGTTAGATGTTATGATGATTGATTATTATTGATGACATGATTCTTTGATGGATGTAGGATGACCATAGTTTACCGACCATGATCACATGTGGATTAGAGGGGTTACACATGACAACCAGAGACTTTGAGGGAGAGGTGTGGGAGCAGCCCTGCCATAGCCTACTAGCACTCCCATCATGGCTCGAACTGTAGGTTAACCATTATCTAGTTCGAGAAGAAACACGAGGTTGTGAGGGAAGACTGCGATAGTCACTCGTGATGATTCTAAGGGGCGCACAATAAGGCAGGGGCCTTATTCCTTAGAGGCCCTTAGTCTCCCACAAGATCACCTGGTAGAGTATTGACTCCAAGGGTTTTTTATGTCTACCAAGTCAGTCAAGAGGCAAGTGGCACCCTTCGAGCACGTAGTGCGTCCTAAAAGGAACATCGCACAAGGAAAACGAGAGAGGTGAGTAGCACCCTTGGAGCACGTAATGCGTCTTGAAGGGCACGTCACACAAGGAAAACAAAAGAGGTGAGTGACACCCTTGGAGCACGTAGTGTGTCCTGAAGGGCACGTCGTGCATGGAAAACAGAAAGAGGTGAGTGGCACCCTTGGAGAACCTAGTGTGTCCTGAAGGGCAGGTCGCGATTTTAACTAATAAGTGAATAAACCAAGTCGGCCTTAAAATGAATGATGTGATAAGTAAGAATTAAAAACCATTTTCCCTATTAAAAATGTCGCCAAGCCTAGACAAATTAAAACCTAGTTCTAAGTAGAACATGTGGTAAAAAATTAATAATAAATAAACAAGTAACAAGAAGAGGGGTCATAAATTAAAATTAATTTATTTAAGTCAAATTATCATGAAGAATTAAAAATTAAAAAAAGAAAATGGTTGATTTTATCTATCTTTTCTGATCTAATTTTAGTTAAAAAGAAAAGAGGGTAATTGGTTTTGTTTTTTTACACTTGCTAAATTTGATTTTTAGTTAAAAAGGAAAAAGAGGAAACCTAAAAAAGGGGGGAAAGGTAAAGAAAAAGTTGAATGTATAACTTAGTAAGGAATCTTGTCATTGGAACTTTCTAATTATGAACTCAACTAGGAATTAAGTAAGGCATAAGTCATTTAAGAAGTGTAAGGGAATTTTGGGACACCTATGAGTGTTTTTAGGAATGCTTTTAGGTTGGTGAGGGAAATAGGAATAATTAATTAATTAATAAAATTAATTTTCTAGTGAAACTAGGGGACCGGACAACATGTCTTCAGGAGAGGTTTTTCCTAATTAAAATTAATGAAAAATTAGTTTAATGAGAATTTGGTTAACTAATTACTTAAAAACTCTATAAAAAGGATGGAGGAGGAGGAGTATGGATCTGATATTTATGTGTAATGTTACGCTACTGATTTTTGTCTTGATTGAACTTCTCTTGTGGGATTTGGGATACCCAGCTTGGGTAACGAGTGGTATGTTGACCTTGCGAGGTGAGTTGGGTGCTAGAGGTTCTCTGGTATTGTATGTGTGGCCCCTTTGTGGCTCGGGGGGCTCAGGGGGAAGAAGATTACCCCTACCTTTGACTGGGAGGTACCGGTGAGGTCACGTTGGTCGACAAGTGGGAGATGGATGGATAACGTGTGGGAAAACAACTCAGAGATTTCACATTTGTCTACGGTACACATGCGTATATTTTTTAATGGTAGTATAATATTGTTCCTGCGCTTTCATTACTTTACTTCTATTGTGTAAAGATTATGTTTTACTCAATTTTTTATAATCAATGAACTTAAATTCATCCAAGCCTTACGCTCGCTGCATTTTGAATTGATTTCCTTGGCAAACCCAAATCCTAATTGCTATGGATTTTTTGTATTTGTTTTATTTATTATTATGAATAAATTCATGTTTTTCCCTTATCCATTTAGTCATCAATCTGTGTCTGAAAAGTCAGCCAAGAGTCGAATCGACGATTATCACTTCGGTGTTTAAAGACCTGTAGATTCAAATGCCCTTCTTTCATGTGCATGGATGATGGGTGAAGGATAATTTTTTCACCAAGTTATCTATCCCTTACATATCTCTATGTTTTTCTCTTGTGATTAATCCCTAATCCTTGCGCCTTCTTGCAATTGAGTCTCTGCATTTTTATTAATAAAACTTTGCATTGTGAATGATAAGCCTCTGAGTTGAATGACAATCCCCACGTTCTGGATTGATAAATCTCCACCCACGTTTTCGAATAATTTATCTCCGTTATTTTCTGGCATATTACCTCTACATCTTGTTTATTTATTTCTCTCTATGAAAAACCTAATACTCTCTGTGTTTTGAATATCATTTCTTCATTTTTGTTTATTTATTTCTCCCAACGAATTGCCCTAATAATATTAGCATTTTTTATGATCACCTATGCATTTTTACCGTGTAAATGGTGGCGTTTTTACTGTGTAAATGGTGGCATATTTACTGTGTAAAGGGTGGCGTTTTTACTATGTAAATGGTGGTGTTTTTACTGTGTAAATAGTGGTGTTTTTACTGTGTAAATGGTGGCGTATTTACTATGCAAAGGGTGGTGTTTTTACTGTGTAAATTGTGGTGTTTTCACTGTGTAAATGGTGGTGTATTTACTATGTAAAAGGTGGCGTTTTTTCTGTGTAAATGATGGTGTTTTTACTGTGTAAATGGTGGTGTATTTACTGTGTAAAGGATGGTGTTTTTACTATGTAAATGTTGACATTTTTACTGTGTAAATGGTGGCATTTTTACTGTGTAAATGGTGGCGTTTTAATGTTTAATGGTAGCATTTTTTTTTACTTGTGTAATGGTTGAGAGTTATTACTTTTATCAGACTGTGATTTTACAACTTTTAGATTGAAAACTTAATATATTTAGACAATGATACCATTTAGTTAATTGGACCGTTATGCCATGTGTAATATATAACATTTTTTATGTATCTGCATCTTGAGATGGGTTATTGGATGACGATTGGATTATCTCTAAATAGCGTTTCATTTATTACTCTACGTTTCATATATTTATGACTGCGTTTTAATAAGACAATGTTATCTTAGTTTTAATGGATAGCCGCATCATGTTGTTGATGGACAACGATCTAATTACTTATGCGTTTCGATTTGCAAATGAAATAGCATTTATATAAGACAATGAATTGAATTATCTAACAGACAATGAATTGAAACATTGAATAACAATTGAATTAAAATTTATATAGACAATGAATTGAAGTATATATAGGTAGCGAATGGAATACATAATAGAAACTGAAATAACACTATTATCGATTGACAACGAATCTACACCTTGTCTGAGATTTATGAATGACAACTTTGTATTCATTGCATTTAGGACTGCATCTTTCATCTAATATTCTATAGACAATAATTATTCAATAGACAACAAATACATACATTTGAATGACAACAAATTATCTAGACAACAATATATTGATTAATCCCTTACTTAGACATCAAATTATTGTTATTTCCTTGTCATTTCCTTTATATTGTTAATTCTTTATCATTGACCAACGATCACTTGGTTGTTGACAGTTAGCACATAGATTCATTGATTGATTTCTTGTTAATAGATAGCACATGGTTAGACAACATTAATGGTCATGATTCCATTAATGGACATGGTTAGACAACACTACTAACACTTGATTTATTAGTGGACCGAAATATTATTATGGGACAACGATATCCTTGTTAGATATAATATTCACAGTTATGATAACATTTCTGATGATAGTAATATTTATAATAGTTCACTCCTTCGCACTTAGACATCATGCTTAACAAATAATGGTTTATGGTTTGTTGGTGAAGTCGTTTAATATCTTGCACAATTTAATTTGAGTGATGTCATCTTGCGTCTTGACGAATTTTTGCTTGGGTGCTTGGGTTAGTCATCATGTGTTTTGATAGTTAATTCGGTCTCCTAGCACGTTAGATTTTTCTTTGGTTATTGGTCCAGATAGGTTATGTTGCGTCAGGTTTGTTGTCATGCTTATCGCCTTGTGATGACATGATTCCTGATGAGGGGATCATTGCGCACCCTGAATGATATACATGAATGATAACCAGGCTGGATTCTTGTGCTTCCCGATGTGGGCATGTGTTCATTGTAATTGATGTTGGTACTTGGTTCTATAACGCCTCAATGCGTTGGGTTTTGCATGCCATAGAGGTTTCTTGGTTACTAGTCATCGAAGCCATCGTGTCGGGTGGTTGATGTTGTCCTTTACCTTGTAGGAATTGTCTTTCCTGTGTCGAGTGGGTAGTCATTTTTATCTGTCTTGATTCACATGTTCACCCAGTTGCATGGTGTGCTAGTTTGTTGAGTCATTGTTTTATGTTGCTTGATTTGTGTGCATTGTGTTCATCATCAAGTTGTGTGGTTAAACTATCGTCGTCATTTCCTTCCTTCCTAAAAAAAAAAAAAATTGCACTTTGTTGCGTCCCTTGTAGTCATAACGATGGGGTCGTTACATATGGTATCAGAGCTAGTTCAACCCTGTGACTGTGGATTTCCATGCTTTCCACTGCAGTAAACCCTTGAGTATTAACCTAACGCTAATTAAAAACTTTAACGTGTCCATGTGGTGATATTGATTAGAGGACGCCATAGAGGTTTGTAGCGTGATGCCCTGGAAGGAGGTGAGACGCCTCCATAAGTGCCTGCGACCTTGGAGTCTAACCCCCAATGGGAGGAACAAGTCCTTGGGATGGATATGATTGTTGTAATGGATGATGATGGTCTGACAAGGTCCTCCCAGATATTGTCAGAGGCCTTGATTCACCATTTGTACTGAGATGAGGCTAGGACACCTGTACCCCTGAGGGTCCACAATGCACCCCAAATGGTACCGTTAGCATCCACTGAGAACTCGAGAGAGATGATTTCTCGAGTCCACGAGTGTCATGGATGGCTTCACCATTGAGGCATGGCTGTAGAGAAAGGCAATGTGCTTCACGCTTCATAGTTACGACCTACAACATGAAGGTCCATAGGGCGGTCTTTCAACTGAAGGGGAGCACTCTTCTATGGTGGAATAAGCTCCTGCCACATTTGAACATGGCAGATGAAGATGTGTCCTAGGAACTGTTTGAGGAATAGTTTCGAGAGAGGTATCTATTCAAGGAATTCATTGAGCGTTATCTCAACGATTTCAATGCCTTGCTTTAGGGCGACTGTACGGTGCCCGAGTACTCGGCCCATTTTTGGAGATGCTTCGATATGCTCCACACCAAATTACCGAGAAACTTAAGGTCAAAAAGTTCATGTTTGGCCTTAATGTTAGGATTCAGCTTCTACTTCAGGTACCAGGAATACTGGACCGAAGAAAGTGTGTTGGAATGTGGGGAGCCACATTACCAATGTGACTTCCCAGAGGAGAGAACCAGAGCATATGGATCAGCTGGACCCACTACCGTGGGATTTTTGAGCAAGGCCCATCGGATTCGTGCAGTAGTAAATAATCACCAGAAAGAGCACTAGTCGACTATGCTCCAGACGTCAGGTACCGTCGCTAACCAGACCCTTAGTATTTTGATAGATCCGGGTGCTACAGAGAGTTTCATTTCTGGTGCAACGCTAAAAAGAATTAAGGTAAAGTCAGTTGAATAGGATGAGTTTATCTTGGTAGAAATGGCTTCGGGAGCCAAACAAAAGGTTGGAGGGAAGGTTACGGGATGTATCCTTAAACTGGGAGAGTTTTTCACCAGGCCCAACCTATACGTCATGATCTTAAGTTCTTATGACATTGTGATCGATATGGACTGGTTGGAATCGCATCAGGCGATATTCAACTGTAAGACAAAACGTTTGAGCTTGATCGATGATGAGGGACAGAGATGCGTGATTGTAGGTCAAAACCAGGGAGTCTCCCTGAGGTTCATCTCTTCCTTGCAGCTAATGAAGAGCATGTGAAATGGATGTAATATTTATGCGATCCTTACGTTAAATGAGAATGGAGTAGAGGAAGGACTAGAACACCTTCCGGCGATGAGAGAGTTTTTGGACGTCTTCATTGAGAAGTTATCTGGGATGTCGCTGGAGAGGGAATTGGATTTTACCATGGACCTAAAACCGAGGACTGAACCGATAGTGAGAACCCCTTATCGGATGTCGACCTCGGAGTTACAGGAGTTGAGAATGCAACTGAAGGATTTGTTTGACCTAGGACTTGTACATCCAAGTGTGTCACTGTGGGGTGTGCATGTTATATTCATATGAAAGAAGGATGGGTCATGGAGACTCTACATTGAATATCATCAATTGAACAAAGAAACGATCAAGAATCAATATCTGTTGCCAAGGATTGATGATATGTTGATCAGATGAAGGGTGTGACAGTGTTTTCAAAAATTGATGTGACATCAAGGTATCACCAACTACTGATCAAGGAGGACGACATCCCTAAAACCTCCTTTAAGATGAGGTTTGGAAATTATGAGTATATATTTTTACCGTTTGGACTGACGAACTCCCCAGGGGTATTTATGAGTTTGATGAATGTGGTGTTTCGTGAGTAATTGGAAAAGTTCATCCAACTATTCATTGACAATATTTTGATTTACTCTTGGACAATGGAGGAGCAGGACAAGCACTTGTGCTTGGTACTATTTGCGAGAGAACAAATTGTATGGGAAATTGTCTAAAAGATCGATTTATCAATCGAATATTGACTACATAGGGCATGGCATCTCCGGTGAAGGTATTGTCATGGATCCCGCAAAGTTTGAGGCTATTATGGAATGGCCTGCGCCGATGAATTTCCCCAAACTACATATCTTCATGGGTTTAGCGGGATATTATTGACAGTTTGTCGAGGTTTTTTCGAAGATATAAAATCCGATCACAAAATTGTAGAAGAAGAACAAGAAGTTTGTTTGGATTGAGAAATGTGTGGAAGCATTTCGGAGGCTCAGGGAGTTGTTGACAAGAACAATGATACTAAAGGTCCCTAACATGGATGAGGACTTCTTGGTATGCACTGACGGATCCAAGGAAGGCTTAGGCGGATTCTTGATGCAATACGATTGAGTGATCGCTTACATCTCGAGAAATTTGAGAAGGAATGAGGAGAACTTGTGACGAACGATATGGAGTTGTTAGCCATTTTGTATTCCTTTAGAGTTTGGAGGCACTACCTTATTGAACAAAAATTCAAACTAAAAACAGACCACTGTGGACTACACCACATGTTTACGCAAAGTGACTTGAACACGCGACAATGACGTTGGTCGAAACTTCTTAGCAAGTATGATATCAAGATTACTTACATAAAGGGAACAATGAACAAAGTGGTTTATGCGTTGAGTCAGAGACCACGCATATTTTCGGTGATGCCTCTTTAGACGAATCTATGTGAAAAGATTCTAACTTTACAATGCGACGATCACTTGTACAAAGAGGTCAAGTATTTTATTAGACATAACACAATCATGGTACCAAGATTTGAAGGATTTACGTTTGACGATGACGGATTATTGACATTTAAAATCGAATTTACGTACCACCAAATGATGATTTGAGGAGTTTGATCTTAAACGAGGCTCACATAGCAGTGTACATGGCTCACCTGGGAGTCGCGAAGATGAGGGTAGACCTTAAACCCTTATTCTTTTGGAAAGGAATAAAGGCAAACATAGTCAACTACGTGGCAAGATGTATGGAATGTTAGCCGGTGAAGGTTGAACATAGACTTCTAGCACCATTACTACAACCACATGATATTCCAAAATTGAAATGGGAATTCATTTCGATGGATTTTCACTGACGACAAGGAGCCATGACTCAATTGTTTTGGTAGTCGAAACTCTAACTAAGAGTGCTCATTTTATTCCTGTGTGTATGACATATCAGGCACCTAAAATAGCTATAGTTTTCATCAATGAGATTGTGAGGCTGCATGGCGTGACTAAGAGGATTATATCGGATAGAGGATCGATGTTTACAGGACAATTTTGGACTAGTTTCCAAGAGGCTTTGGGAACCCAACTTAACTTTAGTACCGCGTATCACCCTTAGACGGATGGGAAGAATAAATGAACACACCAAATGCTTGAGGACATGTTGTGTATGTATGTTATGGACCAACATAAGTGTTGGGAAGAGTTCTTTCCACTGGTATAATTTACATATAACGACATTTATCAAAGAACCATTAAGATGGCGCCTTTTGAGTTTATTTATAGGCGACTGTGTTAGATTCCTTGAGTTGGGATCAGCTTGAGGATATGTTCCTGGTGGGACCAGAAGCAATCCAAGAAATGGAATATCAAATGCAAACTATAAGACAAAGAATCAAGGAAGCGCAGTATCGAAAAAAAAGATATGTCGATGCGCATCATGTCGACCATAGTTATGATGTGGTGATCATGTATTCTTGCTGGTGAAACCACATAAGAGTTTGATCATGTTTGGAAAGGGTGTTAAACTATCTCCTAGGTTCATGTGATCCTACAAGATTGTGGAAAAGAGAGGGTCGTGGCCTATTGACTAGCCTTGCTTGATCCTTGAGGCGTATGCACGATGTCTTTCACGTCTCTGTTTCAGACATTATAATAGTGATCCTACACATATTTTGACTTGATTACGTTGTAGGTATCGAACAAGGGTGCGCTCATTCCTGAGCCAATCTGCATCCTGGACCATCGCACTCGACAACTACGACATCGAAAAATAGATTAGGTCAAGGTCCAATGGGACAACTATAGTCTGCACTTGGCGACCTGGGATGACGCATAAGTTATGCATTAGGAGTTTCCATTTTTTTTTACTGATAGACTTATGATAATGTGATACACTTTATTTCGACACTTATATACTGTGAAAATTCAGGACGAAGTTTAGACCAAGAGGGGGTGTATGTAACATCCCACTCTTTCTTGCACTGAACAAACTTATTCTTTGAGGACACTTGCTTGCAAGTGATCTAGATTATTATACTATTGGTCATTTGATTATGATTATGAGGCATTATGGATATGATGATATGTTATTTTGTTTTATTTACATAGACAGGTGCTATTCAACTGGTTCTCCTAAGTGTGAAGGACTTTGGACCTTGAGGATGCAAAGGCATCGATGAAACCCCTTGGACTCCGGATCAAGTCAGGGAGTGGATTGTTGGGTTGAATATTGTTGATGTGACTTATGCACATATGGTTATATGTTATGATGATTGATTATTATTGCTGACATGATTCGTTGATGGATGCAGGCTGACGATACCTTTCCGACCAGATTCACATGTGGAGTAAAGGGGTCAGTCACGACAACAAGAGACTTTGAGGGAGAGGTGTGGGATTAGCCCTGCCACAACCTACTAGCACTCTCTCTATGGCTCGCAAATACCTATTACCTAGTTCGAGAATACCCATGATGTCATGAGGGCAGACTGTGACAGTATTTCATGATGATTCTAAGGGACGCGTAATAAGGTATGGGCCTTATTCCTTAGAGGCCCTTAGTCTCCCACAAGATCACCTAGTAGAGTATTGACCCCAGGGGTTTCCTATGTCTACCAAGTCAGTCAAGAGGTGAGTGGCACCCTTGGAGCACACAATGTGTCATTAAGGGAACGTCACACAAGGAAAACGAAAGAGGCGAGTGACACCCTTGGAGCACATAGTGCATCCTGAAGGGCACGTCGCGCAAGAAAAACAGAAGAGGCGAGTGACACCCTTGGAGCACCTAGTTCATCTTTATAGGCACGTCGTGCAAGGAAAATATAAAGAGGTGAGTGGCACCCTTGGAGCACTTAGTGCATCCTGAAGGGCACGTTGTGATTTTAAATGGTAAATGAATAAACCTAGTCGGCCTTAATATGAATGTTGTGATAAGTAAGAGTTAAAAACAATTTTCCCTAATAAAAATGTCGCCCAACCTAGAGAAATTAAAACCTAGGTCTAAGTAGAACATGTGGTAAAAAATTATTAATAAATAAACATGTAACAAGAAGGGGGGTAATAAATTCAAATTAATTTATTTAAGTCAAATTATCATGAAGAATTAAAATTTTAAAAAGGGAAATGGTTGCTTTTATCTATTTTTTCTAATTTAATTTTAGTAAAAAGAAAAGAGGGTAATTGGTTGTTTTGTTTACACTTGCTAAATTTGATTTTTAGTTAAAAAGGAAAAAGAGGGAAACTTAAAAGAAATAGGAAACTTAAAGAAAAAGGGGAAACCTAAAAAAGGGGGGAAAGGTAAAGAAAAAGTTGAATGTCTAACTTAGTAAGGAATCTTTTCATTGGAACTTTCTAATTATGAACTCAAGTAGGAATTAAGTAAGGCATAAGTCATTTAAGAAGTGTAAGGTAATTTTGGGACACCTAGGAGCATTTTTGGGAATGATTTTAGGTGGGTGAGGGAAATAGGAATAATTAATTAATTAATAAAATTAATTTTCTAGTGAAACTAGGGGATCAGAGGACATGTTTACGAGGGAGGTTTTTCCTAATTAAAATTAATGAAAAAGGAATTTAATGAGAATTTGTGAAACTAATTACTTTAAAACTCTATAATGAGATCTAATCTTTATGCATAACGTTACGTTGTTGAATTGTTTTCTTGATTGAACTTATCTTGTGGGAGTTGGGATACTCAGCTCGAGTAATGAGTGGTAGCTTGACCTTGCAAGGTGAGTTGGGTGCTAGCACTTCACTGTTATTGTGTGTGTGGACCCTTTACGGCTCTAGGGGCTCAAGTGGAAGAAGAGTACCCCTAGCATTAGCTGGGAGGTACCGATGAGGTCACATCGGTCAGAAAGCGAGAGCTGGATGGAGCACGTGCGAGACAACAACTTGGAGCTTTCACATTTGGCTACAGTACACATCCGCATATTTTTTAATGGTAGTTTAATATTGTTCCTGTGATTTCAGTACTGTACTTCTATTGTGTAAAGATTATGTTTTTCTCATTGTTTTAAAATCAATGAACTTAAAGTCATCTCATCCTTACACTCACTACATTTTGAATTAATTCCCTTGGAAAAACCAAACCTTGTTTGCTATCACTTTTCTGTATTTGTTTTATTGATTGTTATGAAGTAATTTGTGTTTTTCCCTTATCCCTTTAGTCATCAGTCTGTGCCGAAGTAGTCGGCCAGGAGACGAATCGACGGTCGTCACATCGGTGTTTAAATACCTATAGATTCAAATGCCCTACTTTCATGTGCATGGATGATGGGTGAAGGATAATTTTGTCTCCCAGTTATCTATCCATTACTTATCTCTGCATTTTTCTCTTGTCATTAATCATTAATGCTTGCACCTTCTTGCGATTGAGTATCTATGTGTTTTTATTGATAAAACTCTACATTGTGAATGATAAGCCTCTGAGTTGAATGGCAATCCCTGTGTCCTGAATTGATAAATCTTCGCCTGCGTTTTCAAATAATTTATCTCTGGGATTTCCTGGAATATTGCCTCCGCGTCTTGTTTATTTATTTCTCTCTTCAAACAACTTAATACTCTTTGTGCTTTGAATATCACCTTAGCTTTTTTGGTTATTTATTTCTTCCAGCGAATTGCCCTAATAATCTCAACGTTTTTTATGATCACCTCTATGTTTTTACTATGTAAATGATGGTAAATGGTGGTATTTTTACTGTGTAAATGGTGGCATATTTACTGTGTAAAGGGTGGTGTTTTTAATATGTAAATGGTAGTGTTTTTGCTGTGTAAATGGTGGCATTTTTACTATGTAAATGGTGGTGTATTTACTGTGTAACGGGTGGTGTTTTTACTTTGTAAATGGTGGTGCTTTTACTGTGTAAATGATGACGTATTTACTGTGTAAAGGGTGGTATTTTTACTGTATAAATGGTGGTGTTTTTACTATGTAAATGGTGGCGTATTTATTGTGTAAATGGTGGCATATTTATTGTGTAAAGGGTGACATTTTTACTATGTAAATGTTGGCATTTTTACTGTGTAAATGGTGATGTTTTAATGTGTAATGGTAGCATTTTTTTTTACTTGTGTAATAGTTGAGAGTTATTACTTTTATCAGACTGTGATTTTACCTTTTTTAGACTGCAAACTTAATATATTTAGACAGTGATACCATTCAGTTAATTGGACAGCTATGTCATGTGTAATATATAGCGTTTTTGATGTGTCTGCACCTTGAGATGGGTTATCAGATGGCGATTGGATTAGCTCTGATTAGCGTTTCATTTATTACTCTGTGTTTCATATATTTATGACTATGTTTTAATAAGAAAAAAATATCATACTTTCAATGGAAAACCACATCGTATGGTTGATGGACATCGATCTAATTACTTTTGCGTTTGGATTTGCAAATGAAATAGAATTTATATAAGACAGTGAATTGAATTATCTAATAGACAGAGAATTGAAACATAGAATAGAAATTGAATTAGAATTTATATAGACAATGAATTGAATTATATATAGGCAATGAATGGAATACATAATAGCAATTGAAATACCACGATTATCGATTGACAGTGCATCTACACCTTGTCTGCAGATTTATGAATGATAGCTTTCTATTCATTGCATTTAGGATTGTGTCCTTCATATAATATTCTATAGACAATAATTATTCAATAGACAACAAATACATAGGTTTGAATGACAATAAATTATCTAGACAACAATATATTGATTAATCCCTTACTTAGACAACAAATTATTGTTATTTCCTTGTCATTTCCTTTATATTGTTAATTCTTTATTATTGAACAATGATCACTTGGTTGTTGATAGTTAGCACATGGATTTATTGATTTATTTCTTGTTAATAGATAGCACATGGTCAGACAA
Organism: Picea engelmannii; assembly: GCA_009831015.1. Lineage (NCBI taxonomy): Eukaryota > Viridiplantae > Streptophyta > Pinopsida > Pinales > Pinaceae > Picea > Picea engelmannii. The sequence goes on from ML812633.1 coordinate 170,051, forward strand.
CATTAATGGTCATGATTCTATTAATGGACATGGTTAGACAACACTACTAGCAATTGATTTATTAATGGACCAAAATATTATTATGGGACAATGATATTCTTGTTAGATATAATAGTTCACAGTAATGATAACGTTTATGATGATATTAACATTTATAATATTTGACTCCTTTGCACTTAGACACAATTCTTAACAAATAATGGTTTATGGTTTGTTGGTGAAGTCGTTTGATATCTTTCACAATTTAATTTGAGTGATGTCATGTTGCGTCTTTTCAACTTGTTGCTTGGGTGATTGGGTTAGTCATCATGTGTTTTGACAGTTAATTCAGTCTCCTAGCGCGTTGGATTTTTCGTGGGTTTTGGGTCCAGATAGGTTATGTTGTGCCAGGTTTGTTGTCACACCTGTCTCCTTGTGATGACATGATTCCTGGTGAGGGGATCATTGCGCGCCCTCACAGATAGACATGAATGATAACATGTTTGAAGTCTTGTGCTTCCCAATGTGTGTGTGTGTTCATTGCAATTGATGTTGGTACCTGGTTCTGTAACACCTCAATGCATTTGGTTTTGTGTGTCATAGATTTTTTCTGGTTACTGGTCGTCAAAGCCGTTGTGTCGGGTGGTTGATGTTTTCCTTTAGCTTGTAGGAATTGTCTTTCCTTTGTCAAGAAAGTAGTCATTTTTATATTTCTTGATTTGGGTAGTCGTTGTTGTCTGTTACCTAATCTTCATGTGTTGTGCCCATCGTCAAGTTGTGTGGTTAAATTGTTTTCTTCATTGCCTTCCTTCCTAAAACAAACAAAAAAAAATGCACTTGCTTGTGTCGCTTGTAGTCATAATGACAAGGTCGTTACATTACTTGAATTGAATGTAGATTTATGAGAGGAGATATTATATCTTGTTAGCATGATGCTTGATTGCACCATAACATATTGATTCTTTATCCAATAGTATAATGTCTCCAATTGAATGTTGTAATTATTTTTTTCAACATATCTTCAATGATGTTTTATAGATAATGGTTTTGACCAACAAAATAAACATCATATTGAAATTTATGGAAGATGAAAATGTCTACTTTCCTTTTCGATTATATATACATAAAATCTTCATCTTTTTGTCTCCTAAAGTTCCCAAACTACCTTTGTTTATTCTTTCCACCAACATATATTTTGACATTCAATGGGTAGGAAGTACCCAAAAGCATCTGAAACATACTTGGCTATCATGTAGAGTAGTAGGTTGTATGTAGCTCTAGCCCATGTAGTATTGGTACATGTTTAATCATTATAACAATTTGGGAAGTCAAAGGAAGGATTAGAACTAATTTGTGAATATATTGAAGGAGAACCATCAGATATAGGGCATTGTTTGTATGATCAATACTTCAGTTCTATATAATTGGTATGAAAATCCAAATGACAACAATAACTATGAGATATTTTGTTTGCGTAAGGGATATTATCCCAATCTAGCATCCAACAAATATCTTATCATCCTTGGTGAAAACATAGCACGATGTGTGTTGAGTTTTCTTGATGTGCCAACACCTAAACCGATTTCCAAAAAAAAAAATTATTCTACCCTTAGTGCAAATGCATAAACTTCCACTAAATTTTCAACTGAACTTGTATAGAATGGAAAGTTTAAAGTATATTTTGGATGAAAATTCCAAGTGAGTATTTCTTCACCACTGAACTCACCAAGACCCAGTGAAGTTGAATTTAAAAAACCACTTCTACCCCATTGGTGGTTGTACAATCTTAATGCCCACAAATCATAAAAATAATTTCAGTCGTTGGATCTCCTTC
>ML812634.1:0-30541 GCA_009831015.1 Picea engelmannii
ACAAACTCCTTTAGTCCGTTATGATCCCTTGGGGAAAAAATGATCTGAGACAACACACCATTCTTGTGTAGTGGATAATGTAATTGGTTCATGTGGTGAGCCCTATTACACCCTCAACCGATAGACAGATTCCCTTGAACATAGGATTTATATCTTTGTACTATGTTGAATGCATCCTTGAGTTTGTATAATGGAGAATGGGACATTTCATATGGTTTTGTAGGTTTGACAATGCATGCATCCTTCATCAAATTGTTTTGTTCTACTCTCTTGAAGATTGTGTATGGTGGCAACTCACATATTTTCATTGATTTTTGTTATCTACTATTTTGGTGATCTTATGTTAATGTGGAATGAGGTTGAGAATGTAAGTTCCGTTGTGAAATACTTGGCCTTATATTCCTATTATTTGAGAAATTTGTTGATATATAGTTGAGTTCTTAGAAAATGTTATTTTGAGATGTTCATTCCATTGGTTGGTCGATAACCATCGATATTATCTAGGAATAAGAAAGAAATAGATTAAGTAAGAAGTATGGTATAAAGGGTTAAGTATGAAGTATGGTTTGTCATAACTAAAAATGTGTTATTTTTAGTCTATTGGAATTAATTTAGTTAAAATTGTAGTATAGATTGCAACATATAAAAGTATATTATAGTTCAAGGATTTAACTCTACAAGTTGTTGTACATGTTTTTTTTTTTTTTTGTTAGTTTGTCCGTGACATGTGGAACTAACCTGTGGCTAAGAAAGCGCGACTCAGGGGCATCTAAGCCGTCAAAATCACCTTGGGATCGCACCCGGCCTGAGCCACACCAACCCTTAACATGGCTGGATTTTTTGTCCCCGCAGGTTTCGAACTAGTGACTTTAACATTATAGAGCGCCTTAACAACACACTCTATCACCGAATGTCCTACACCTCGAGGACTGTTGTCCATGTTTTTAAATCATTTAGCTAATTTCGTAAAAAATAAAAAATAAAATTATTTTGACAGTTAACATACTCGTTATACTTACAACATTTACAACCCATGGAACCAATCATGTATATAAATACTGATGTCATTTTTATTGATTAGAATCTTAATGGTGACTTTCATAGTTTGATTCCTATGCATTGCATATCTAAGAAATTATGGTGCATATTTTAGGCCTCTTAACCATCCAAGTATGCCCACAAGTTTGTCTTAAGCTATCATGTTTGGAACATAAACATGCTTGATACGATATCTTAATTAAACAATTTTTTTGGTAATATCACTGGTTATTGGTGCATCGATATAATAATCTCATATATTGTGAAGAAGATGCATGTCAGCAAAACTTAACATGTGTGTGATAACTGGACCTTTCATCTATAAATTAATGTTACATTACAACCTTCATTGATTAGGCATTGGTGAGTGGCACTTGAAAATTTGATATACTTAAATGATTTTGGTTTTGAAGGAAGAAGTTCTTTGTTTCCATCTTGCTACTTGAAATTTTAATACATAATTGATTGTATATGTGCCAATATTTATTGAGTGAAAACTTTATCATTTCACTTATGTATGTAATGGTAAAGGTTTGAATTTCATTTGCATGAGAATGTTTGAATGATGAAACCTTCTAGGAAGAGTCTTTGCATGATTGAGTGACTTTATGCCTTAGCACATAAACCAATTAAATGCTCGCATCCATGAGAACCATGCTCAAGGAAATGTGAAATGGATTGAAATTTTACATTGCCAATGTTTCATATGCCTTGATTTTTTACTTTGCAATCTTTGGGAAATTAAGTAGATGCTCATTTGCCAATGTTAAATGAGCTTATGATTTTTCTTGAGTGATATGAATATCAAATTGAAAATCATTAAAATAGGATTTAGAGGCATATCAAGCATTACTTTTAATTCAACAGGTTGTTGGAATTTTTTTATATGGTTTTCCTCCTTGTTTCCAAAGCATGGCATGAATCCTATGCTAGCATTAGAGCCTCTTCAAACATTCACATGAGGCAATATTTGTTGTTTTCCTTAGAAATGTAGGTGGGATTTAGTTCCAAGCAATGAAATAATTTGAATTGTAAACTTTCATATTGTTGAGTTGTGGAATATTCTCTAAGGACATCACCTCTTAAAGAGGGAAAGAATGGTAAAGAACTTGGCCAATTTGAAAATGTTGTGCGAGAACTCTTGTTGCAGCTAGATTTCCTAGAGACCCAAATAGAGACACTCCTGGTCAGTCTATATTGGATCCTTGAAGGGGATGGATATTATCCAAGAGATTGTGATGCAGAGAAGAAAATCTCATCCCTTGGGTTGTGCAGACTGATGCATAAGAGAGTTGGGTAGTTGGAATTTTCTAGGAGTCACAACAATGTGTTGGAGTTATTATAGTGGGCTATAGACACCCATAGGAGCATGCATGTCTTCGTGGACTCATAGCTCATCTTGGGGGTGACATGTTGTTGAGATAATTGGAGCAACAGAGCCTATGGTTGGGTGGAACATCCTTCATCTACAACCGGCTGTGTAAAACATTTTTAAAAGATAATTGTTTTGATTAATTGGTCATTTACAATTTTAATGCGATGATTGGATGCTACATTCACTCTTTATTACACACACACACACACACACACACACACACACATATGAATGTCGTTGTGTGTGTCTAATTTCTTATGTGCATGATTAAATCGATTGCATTCATGGGTTTAATTATTAATAGTTGGAAACCTAACCCACTAGGGTCATGGTAGCAGTCACTTGAAGGAATGTGAAACATCAAGTGATAGTGTAATGATCATCGAGAGTCCAAGATACTTCCTAGAAGAAAAATCCAAAGGTCGCAACTCATGTAATTATACGTGTATCATATCAATGAAAAAATATCTCACACTTATATTTATTTGCGGGTTCCAACAGTGGTATCAGATCCACCTCATTTCTTAGGTGTGAAATGAGCTATGGTAGTCTTCCATAGCTGAGTCATCTAGAAATCACATCATTCCCTTGGGAGTTTTCATTCCATTATGAAGAAATGATCCTACCCTATTTCTACCTGCCAGTCTGCATGAGTGAGCGTTTTAGAGCTTGGTCCCATCAATTCTATAGGGGGGGGATAATTATATTAAGCCTTCTCTTCCTATAATAGTCTTCTCTGTGCATAATCCACTCGGTTTTCTTGAACATGAAATCCTCCTCCTCCTCGCCTACTCCTCTTGGTAAATCCTTGAGCACTGATTTGGGTGTAGTATACCAGGCCAATTTCTGGGCAACCTCTCTTTCAATTGGATCCTGCTCCTCTTCCTCCTTTTTCATTAGAATGGAGCATTAATAACCCTCAAACCTGTTACCTCCACCATACAAGTTTGCATCAAAATTTAAATCCAAAATAAATGAGATCTCTTGTTCCTTCTTTTGCCTTTTCTCTCCATGGTTTTGACATCTCTCAAATCCAATGCAACATAGACCTCATGATCAATGTGTTGTATAGACGACAATCGTTCTAATGAAGAAACACATTGTATCCAAAACTCAACAAGACTGCACAAGTCCCAAGTTTTTTTTTGTTTGTTGTACGAGGGATTTGATGTTTTCCCGGTGATATTTGGGTTGAATTTGTCACCATCTCAGAGATGGACACTATCATTAAGGTTTTATTCTGGTAAAAGATGATGGAAAACCCTATCTATAATGGATGTGAATTATTTCTCAATAGTGTTTGGGGAAATGGAACACTAAATATTTGATGCACCAAGGAATTTAACTCAATGTCGGGGGGCGGCTTCGTCATGAATCAGGGGAATCAACCAAGAAAATATTGAAGTCCTCACCGTCCATTTTTAGGAATTTCTTATGATATACAACTTCTAGTTTTGGATGATCATCGGTCATGCGATGTAATATGCGCTAGAGATGTCTTCGTCTCCCAGACAAGCATGCTATCAATGCAATGGCCTCCTTAACTCTCTATTTATTGTTGCTTGATTTTTGTTTTTCTGCGGCCCATTCCTTAGTGGATGCAAAGTCATGCCAATTAAATACAAAATCATATGAACATTATATATTTACAATTTAATGTCTAGGGAATGAATTTATTATGTCTTCAAAGTAATTGATGTTTAGATATTTCAACTGCGAGCACATCTTCATGTCAGTTTTTTGAGCTATGAATTCGTGAGGAATTTCTGATTTCATCTCCATTTTATCATTTTTTTGAATAAATCTTGATGTGGGTGTCTAATTGATTGAATAAGAAATCACTATTCCCAAAAGGAAGGAACATGTTTCTCTACACATCCTCTTGTTTACTCTTTAATCGCTTAATAGCTCTTATAAAATATTCAATTTATTCCCATATGGTAGAAGACCATCTCTAATACTTTTGTGAGGGCATGTTATCTTTCCTTCTTGCACAAGCACAAGCACATTTGAACAATATGTATCCTCTATGGAGGAAAGATAACACATGTTAACATTCCTTCTTGCACAAGAACTAGCGCATTTTGAACAACATTATTCCACTATGGAGGAAAGATAACATGTGCTAACTTTCCTTCTTGCACAAGGACAAGTGTATTTCAAACAACATCATTTCACTGTGGAATAAAACTAGCGAGTGCTAGTTTTCCTTCTTCCACAAGCACAAGCGCATTTAAAACAACATCATTCCACTGTGGAGGAAAGATAGAGTGTGATACCTTTCATTTTTTCACAGACACAAGAACATTTCGAACAACATCATTCCATTATGGAGAAAAGCTAGTGCATGCTATCTTTCCTTCTTGCACACGCACAAACGTATTTCAAACAACATCATTCCACTATGGAGGAAAGCTGACACATGTTGTATTTTCTTCTTGAAAATGCACAAGCACATTTCAAACAACATCATTCCACTCTCGAGGAAGGCTAGCACATGTTATCTTTCCTTCTTGCATACACACAAACACATTTTGCACAACATCATTCCACTATTGTCATGCCTCACATTATTATTATTAAATATAAATAATAATAATAATATCAAGAATATAATAATTTTCCAAATAATAATATATAAGTATATAATAATTATACTTAAAGGTGGGAGTCATAATTTTTTTTATTATATACTTATTTATTATTATTTATTCCATTAAGTATTTATTATGACTGTTTCTGAGTCCCTCTGAGATTAAAGTCATGGTTTCTCCATTGAATACAATTACTTTTTTTACCATTCTCTTTAATTACCTAGATGTCCATAGTAATTATTTATTATGACCCCCTCCCCTTTAAGTATAATTATTATATATTTATTCCATTAAGTATTTATAATGACTGTTTTAGGAGGATTATTATATTGATATTATTATTATTATTATTATTATTATTATTTATATTTAATATTAATAATGTGGGGCATGAAATACACCCCTCCTTCAAGGAACTTCATCCCAAAGTTAGCTTGATTATGTTTCTTATAGGTTTTTAATTATCTCACCATCCTCCACAACACTCTTTGTTATCGCATGTGCCTTCCACAACACCCTCTGCTAGAATAGTATAAATCCACCCAAGTGACTATAATAGGAATTGAAAGTCCACATCACAACATCAGGGAAGTGGAAGTACTCTATAACCATCCTTCTTGACTTTAAAAACCAGGCTTAAATCCTATCGGTCTATTCAGATCCCCCAAGGCTCAAGACATCATCTTACCAAGCAGGCATCTGGATTGGTACTCCTGTACACTAGGAATCTCTAAAGGTTTTCCTAAACTCCCTCAACAAAAACAAGGTAAAACCCCATGCATCGAAGTCCAATCCCACAACACCATTGGAGAGCAATGCTCCAACCACTCTTTGGAACTTTGGCATCACAATTCCAATACAAGGGATAAATAATACTGACATAAATAGTAGATTGAGTTGTTCCCATCCCATAAGATATTAATTGTAATATTCTCCTTCGTGGTTATGGGATCCCATGAGATCATTAAATAAAATGGCCTTCTCGACTCACTGGTGGATAACCTGACAATCACCACCTCACAACATGCAATCATTGCATTAGTCATCATATAAACATAACATCATGAAAAAGTTGAAACATAACATTTTGAAAATGATAATCCCTTTAACACAATATTTGAAACCACATAATAATCCTTTCAACACCATAGTTCAAACCACATAACATCATGAAAATGATAATCCTTTCAACACAATAGTTGAAACCACATAATAATCCTTTCATAACATCATGAAAACGGTAATCCTTTCAACACAATAGTTGAAACCACATCTAACATACCATCATGAAAAATGATAATCTTTTCAACACACTAGTTGAAACCACATATTAATCCTTTCATTACAATAGTTGAAACCACATATAACATAACATCATGAAAATGATAATCTTTTCAACACACTAATTGAAACCACGTAATAATCCTTTTCCATACAATAGTTGGAATCACATATAACATAACATCATGAAAATGATAATCCTTTCAAGACAATATCACATGAAGGGTAATTAGCTATCATGATTCATCAATATAATTATTATCTTTTTTCTCTAATGCACAAATTCATTATTAAACATCCATCTAGCACATGGACCTACTTAGTTAAGTTTATCAGCCCAAGCTAACTCAATAAGAGCTAAATCAATAAGGATCATTATCACTGTGAGTACCATGTGGTTATCGATACCAATTGTTTCGTAATTATCGTTTCCTCTTCTTCCAACAAGAAGGTTGACATCTAGCGAGATATGTGTAGTCACCTTATCAATTTGCTAAAGTTTTCATATATTTTCCTTGCTGGATTTCACATAAATCCCCATAATCTAAAGCCATAATCTCCTCTAGTCATTGGCATACAAGCTTCTTACTCTTCAAGCTAGGTGTTTGTACATCGATCTCTAAGACTTCAACATATCACACTGTCTATTTTCCTTGTATTTGAAGGTCCATAAACTTAAAATTACTTGGCTACAATATTTCATCCTTAATCAGATTCAAGTGTCTATCTTGACACCTATGATGTCCCCAGCCATCCCAGGCTGGGCCATGTCACACCACCTCAAATTTTGTAGCTCTGCATCAACCAAACTATAACAAACCCAACATACTACTAGGCCGTTCTACTCTAAAAGTACACTACATAGAATCTACTCTAAACAAAATCCACACAATATATCTTGAAGTAACACACTCAACCCAATCTTGAGTTGTGCCACACAACTTATAAAAGTGGAAGCAACAATTTATTTTAATACAACCTTAAGCAAAAAAATTAAATCAAACAATTGTGTGCAACCAACATACTGACCACATAGTACAAATGTGCACACAACCACTTGGGCAACGTGTGCCACTTCTGTTATTACTGTGTGAAAGGTATAATTCCTTAACCACACACTACAAGGAAAGGACCCTCTATTGGAGTTTTTTGCGGATGCCCCTGTTATCCCCTATCCTAGGGATAACTAAGGAGATTATGTCTTGAGGCCCACACATCCTAGACATGGAGTACCAAGAGCCATATTGACTTGATCTTGGCCCTGGAGGGCCCATCCTTACTTCAATGCCTCCCATCTATCAGCAATAGAAACATCCATCCCATCGACCCGATTCTAAAGAAACAATGGGTCTTTCTCCATGAGGTAATGAGTCTGGGTATCATGGTATGTGTGCTATAGAGGGAAAACCCCTCTACGGACTACACCAGGGTTCTAAAGTGTAGGCAGAGCTAACCGTATAAAGTCTCCTACTTTTAATCACTATCCCGACATTACCCCACAATCATACATAAAAGACAAGAAAGAGGGATCCGGTAAGCCTACCTTAAAATCCATGTCCAGTGTCGATCTCTTTGCGCTTGGTTGTTTCTCGACTTTAAATATCCTCCCAAGGCTGACCTGCATTCATCAAAATACAAACAAGAAACTACAAGCATGCATTCTATATATGGATTAGTGGGTTAGACATCATAAACAAGAAATGTAAACAAATCATGAAGATATAAGACATCGTTTGGTGGGACGGAAAAAGTACTTCTTTATATTAATCTCACAAAAAGTCACTTACAACATGAGACCGACACTTCTTCTCGAACTTAGTCCTGGGCTCCTCTTCACCATGCACCAACTGCTTCCACGTCTTCTTCTCCTCTTCAGTTCTCTCTAGGGAAATGGCAAGGGCTTGTAATTGGGGCAAAGGGGGAATGATAAAATGGACATAGCTTCTTTGCTCTCGTGATTTTTTTGAAATAGGACCCCAACATCTTCTTTTATAGGCCAAAAGAGATAGTAACGGTTGGGGTAACTGGCTATGGGTAAGTAATGACCCAGAAACCAGTATCCTATGCAATTTTTATTTTTTCGCGATATTCTATGAGTGTACGTGGGCAATAATGTTGTAGGGTGCATACACCTTCAAAATAATGGTTTTTAGAAGAGATGTTCAGTGATGGCTTGGAAAAGATAGAAAGTTTAGATGGCCTGATGCTAGGTATGCATGTCTGGTTCAATTTAGGGTTATAACATATGACCCCTAATGTGTGAGGTCAGAGGAGAATATGATAGCCAAAATACATTACAAATCTTCACCAATGTACGAAGCGAGTGAGCCTAGGGACCAGAGTTCAGGAGGTGCCATCTGTAAAATAACAATTTGTCTTATCGAGGCAGGCATACCCATGCTCGGGATGAAATAAAATCATGGATGCCAATCAAACACACTGCAGATCCATATCATATAACTATATAAAGTGTAGCCGCGAGTAGTACACAGTGGATCTACATCTCAAAAATCAAAAGATATACATGTATAGTTGTCACATACCCACTACGGAAATTATCACTTTTCGCCCCTTTTCTTCTTTCTCCGAAGAATAGAATTTCCCCGAGTCCCTATGGGACCTGATACAGACCCTACCATCCCTCAACCCCACTCATATGATCGACGGTTATGGCCACAGGCCTAACCAGTATGGCGTCTTTTCTCTCTTCTCGCAACTCGCAACCTCGCGAGCTGGGGTGTCGAGCCTTCGTGCTCCTATCTCGCGAACCTTCGAGACGTGAAAGTCAGTGATGGTTTGACTTCCTTCGTAACCTCGCGAGTTGGGGTGTCGAGCCTTCGTGCTCCTATCTCGCAAACCTCCGAGACGCGAAAGTCAATGATGGTTTGACTTCCTTTTCCCACTTCTTGCAACTCGCAACCTTGCGAGTTGGGGCGTCGAGCCTTCGTGCTCCTATCTCGTGAACCTCCGAGACACGAAAGTCAGCGATGGTTTGACTTCCTTTTCGCACTTCTCACAACTCGCAACCTCGCGAGTTGGGGCGTCGAGCCTTCGTGCTCCTATCTCGCGAACCTCCGAGACGTGAAAGTCAGCGATGGTTTGACTTCCTTTTCACACTTCTCGCAACTCGCAACCTTGCGAGTTGGGGCGTCGAGCCTTCGTGCTCCTATCTTGCGAACCTCTAAGATGCGAGATCCCGAAATCGGACCTCTTTCAGACTGCACCAACCCTAACCGCTTTGCAACTCTGCAAGATCCAACAGTTATCGACTGTTCACCACTTCTATCTCGAAGTGTCTTTGTCGTCCGTTTCTTCTCTCTTCTGCGCGCATCTGGACGTACATTTTCGACAACCCAGATCTATTTCGCTCCAGCTAATCTAATGGTAGTTGTAGCTCTTCCTTGAGCATGCACTTCTCTTTCTTCTCCTTGGAAGATTTCTTAAGTATCAAAGGTCTCGGCCTTTTCTTCTCCTCTGCGACCTTCGCAGCTATGGCTCCGTGCACAACACGACACTATCCCTTCCGGGCTTCTCTACTCTGAAGTCGTGAAAGATTTACTCGACCCCTGTGAATTCCACAGGGTTTGTGCATATGACCAGGTGCTATCTGTCCTGAGCTTCATCAATTATGAGGGACTTGGGAGCTTTGTGCTCTTTCTCCTAGGTTTGACTCTTAAAAGAGTCTTCAACACATCTATTACTCTCCTTCATCAAGTCCAAGACTTGAGTGGGTCTCAGTTTCTACTTGCTACTCATGAAAACAAAGGAAAGGGGTTGAGGCATTTAACGCCCCCTCTTCTCCTTCCAATCTAATGGTCGTGAGTGACCGCAGATCTTCCGACAGGATCTTGCCCGTCAAACGATACTTATCCCTACACAACCATCTCAGAATTTCAAGAGGATCGTTCCTCCTTGTGCAGGGTTACTAAGGCCTTGCGCCTTCACATCCTCTTTCCAGGTTCTTGATGGGATTTTCAAGGAGGGCATCTCTATGGGAAGGTTTACCCAGGGTACTATCTAAGGCAGATAGGGGTATCTCTCTCTCGAGAACCAGACGTTAAGTCTGAATTAGATCAGTATGCATATAAATAGTGATTTATGAAAACATAAGCCATACATATTCTTTCCATTATAAACATGCAACTACGAGTACTAATCAAAACACCATACAAACATTCTTGCACTGAAATCATTCACAATTTCACAACTCATGAGCATAAATGTCAGAATATATATATTTCAAGATGCCAGAGACAAAACACTTGTCAGAAAAACACCAGAGGTGATGCAACTGCTGAGAGGGGTGCTTGTTTCCACCCAACTTTAGGCTCAACGACTCCCAACGGATTTACCACTAGCCACCCCCGAGCTGAGACCACGATACTGCGAGACTACGTCTCTGTCTTCCAGTGACCGAGAACGAAGGTTACTCTCCTTCTTCTCTGCTATCACTCACTCTGCATATTTTTCCAGAGTTCTTCCTCTCTCGCGTCTGCCCGTGATCACACACTCCTCCTACCTTTTTCCTTTCCGGTGAGGTTGCGTGTGGCATGATATACCTCGCGGTGGTTAGGTGTCAAGACCCCACAGATGGACGATTTTACCCCCATCCCTCATTACGCATGAGGAGCCATACACCTACCAACCCGCGAGTAATTAATTTCGGGCCAGCAAGCCGCTCTTGGTTCTCCGGGCTAGTGAAGACCAAATACGGTATTGGTTTTCGGTGGAAGTTAACGCCACCATTCCAGGTGCCTTCCACCACCTTTATCCAGCCATTGTGGTCTCTTTTTCAACATATTCCCCTCTCAACAGTCCTGCAATATATATTCATAATATTATTCAAATTCATCGACCTTTCTCACAAGGTCTATTTACATCACACATTTACATTTTTGAGTTTGCCACAATACTTGGCCAATATAGTTATTTTTACACACTAGGGGAAATAGGGTGTTACAATTCCCTCCCCCTTAAAGGAACATCATCCTCGATGTTCTATATATCAACATGACCTTCATGTACAGATGTAAACAAAATCAGATATGCTTGTTTCATGGCATCCTCCATTTCCCATGTAGCCTCATCTGGGCCAAAATGTTTCCACTGCACCTTGACCTGTGCAATGGTTCAGTTCCAGAGCGAGGTTTCCTTTCTGTCCAGTATGGATTGGGGTTCTGGTAGAAATTATCCCTCCGGTTCCACCTGAATCACAGACCAATCAATTATATGATTAACATCATGTACATATTTCTTCAATAATGAAACATGGAAAACATTATGTGCTTTGACTGTGGGAGGAAGTGCTAGCCGATAGGCCACAGGTCCCACTCTATCTAGAACCTCAAAGGGTCCACAATACTGAGGTGCCAACTTGGCAGAAGATCCCACTTTTAGGGAACTCTTCCTGGGCCTAACTCTGAGATATACATGGTCTCTCGTTTTGAACTCTCTTGGAGTTCTCTTTTGGTCGGCATAACTTTTCTGTTGGTTTTGAGCGACCTTAAGATTTTTTTTTATCTGAGTCACTTGTTGTTCCATTTCTTTTAACATGTCGGGTCCAAAAGATATCCTGTTTACGGGATTACTCCAGCTGACTGGAGTATTACATGGCCTACCATAGAGGACCTCGAAGGAACTCATCTTTAGGGATGCTTGGTAGCCGTTGTTGTAGGCAAATTCTACCAGTGGCAGGTAGTCTTCCCATTTCTTGGGTTGATGCATTACATGCATCCTTAACATGTATTCTAATATCTGATTCACTCTTTCTGTCTGTCCGTCGGTTTGAGGGTGATAGGTAGTGCTAAACAACAATTTGGTCTCTAAACCAGTCATTAGTGATTTCCAAAAGTTAGAAGTAAATTTCGTGTCTCTGTCAAACACGATCTCTTTCGGCATACCATGCAGTCTGAATATCTCTTTCATGAATACCTGGGCGATATCTATTGCTTTGCAAGTTGATTTGACATGGATGAAATGAGCAAACTTGCTCAATTTATCCACCACTACAATAATGGTATCATTCTGTTTGGTTGAAGTTGGTAATCCAGTGATGAAATCCATGGAGATGGTTTCCCATTTCCATTATGGGATTGGTAAAGGTTGCAATAACCCTGCTGGATGTCGGTGTTCTGCTTTAACCTGCTGGCATTCTATGCATTTGGCCAAGTACTCGGCTATGTATTTCTTCATTCCAGGCCAATAGAATTGTTTCCTGGTGGCAGTGATCATCTTCTGGTATCCTGGATGACCAGAATAGGGTCTTTTATGTAGTTCATCCAGTATGAACCTCTTCAAGTCGTCACAATCTGGAATATAAAATCTATTTCTGTAAGTGAGCAGACCTCCTTTGGTCATCTGGTAGCCTTCATATTTGATTCTGCCGGGTTCTTCCTGCAGGTATAAGGTCCCAGTATGAATGAAGGGATCTGTTTCTTGTGCATTTCTGATTCTTTCCTTGACATCTATCTCGCAGGTGCTCACCGCTGCCAGGTGAATTGTTTTCATGCTTTTGCTAAGGGCATCGACAACCCTATTTTCCTTTCCTTTAATGTGCTTGATTTCGAAATCAAATTCTCTAAGGAGGGCCATCCATCTAGCCTGTTTGGCATTGAGCTTTGGTTGATCAAACAGGTATCGCAATCCACAATGATATGTCATAAGTACAAATTTTCTTCCCAGGAGGTAATGCCTCCACATTTTCAAGGCATGTACTATGGCAGCCAATTCTAGATCATGGGTCACATAGTTGACTTCATGCTCGTTCAATTTTTGCGATTCATAGAAGATCACACTTCCTTTCTGCATAAGGACTCCTCTGAGCCCTTCCTTACAGGCATCTGTGTACACGATGAAGTCAACTTCTGGGTCGGTGATTTTCAACACGGGTGCATGGGTCAGTAGATGTTTCAAGGTTTGAAATCTTTCTTCACATTTTTGTGTCCACAGGAATTTTGTCCCCTTCTTATGGAGGGTAGTGATTGGACAACCAATCTTGGAGAATCCTTCTATAAATCTCCTGTAATATCCTGCTAATCCCATAAAGGATCTGATATCCGAAACATCCCTTGGGGTAGGCCGTTCCATGATAGACCTGATTTTGTCAGGGTCCACTGCTACCCCTTCTTCAGATAGAACATGATCCAAGTAATGTATTTGCTTCTGGAAGAAGTCACATTTGATGAATTTAGCATAGAGTTGATGCTCTCTGAGTACTTGGAGCACAAGCCTAAGATGTTCTTCATGCTCTTCTCTATTCTTAGAGTAAATTAATATATCAATAAAAACTAGCACAAATTTATCTAGAAATTTACTGAGTACATTTTTCATCAAGCACATAAAAGTGGCAGGGGCATTGGTCAACCCAAATGGAACTACCACGAACTCATAATGACCATACCTCGTCTGGAAGGCAGTTTTATGGATGTCTTCACCCTTGATTCGGACTTGATGGTATCCCGATCTCAAGTCGATCTTTGAGAAAATAGACGCACCTCCCAATTGATCGAACATATCATCGATCCTGGGCAAGGGGTACTTGTTATTTATGGTTACCTTATTGAGTTGTCTATAATCCCTACACAGTCTAAGGGTGTCATCCTTCTTTTTCACAAACAGGACTGGTGCTCCCCATGGAGACACGCTGGGTCGAATATAACCCTTATCCACCATTTCTTTTAATTTCAATTTGAGTTCAACTAACTTGGGTGTGCTCATCTAGTAGGGTGTCCTAGACATCGGCACCACTCCCAGTGTGATTTCTATCGAGAATTCTATGTCTCTTCTCGGAGGTAGACCCGGTACGTCTTACGGAAACACATCTCTATATTCTCTCAGGGTAGGATGATCTTCAAGGCTGGGTTTTCCACCTTCTATGGTTTCCGATACCTGTATTGCATATAGGGGACATCCCTTTCGACACTACTTTCTCATTTGCAGAGCTGATATTTGTCTCATCGAAACAGGTTTTCGGATCCCTTGAAGGGTCATCCTTTTTCCTTCTTTGCTCACACATTCTAAGGTTTTATGGTAATAGTCCAATCTGGCTTTATGGGTGGCTAGCCAGTCCATACCAATCAATAGATCGTACGATCTGAGGGGTAATACGTTAAGGGTTGCTTGGGTAGGAAATTCACTCAACATCAATTGGTAGGATGGTATGACCTCTGCGACCCTTCTTTTGGTGCCAGTGGATAACTGTACCAACCATGGATTGGTTTGTTTTTGTGGCTGTAGTTTACACTTATCAACAACTTTAGGGGCTATATAACTCAAATTTGAACCAGGGTCAATCAAAATAGACACTAGATGGTTGGAGATCATACCTTCTATCTCCACCACTAAAGCTTGATGGTCAGCTTGGTTATTATCCAAGGCTGCATAAATCTGCGGCACACTCCTGGCCACATCATTGACTGTAGTAGCTTCCTGGATGTTATAAATCCTCCGACTATTATATTTTCAGTGTGGACAGTCTCTCAAGAGATGTTCTTCTCCACAACCCCAACATTTCAAAGGTTCTTTCTTTGGGTTATCAGTCTTTACTGGTACAGATCCATAAGTTTTATTTCTGCTCAAGGAGGGAAAATTCTGTTGGTGCATACTCCGGGCTGGAAAGTTCATTCTTGGGTTCTTCTTGTAGTTCTTAAACCCTGGGGATTTAATTCCCCTTTTTTGAAATCTTGAACTATTCTTTTGTTTCCATCCTTCGCGAGGTTTTGCTCGATGCCCAAATTGTTCATGACAATAGGTCACCTTTCGAATAGTACCTTATAGAGTCTTTGGCTCATCAAATTCAATTCTGTTTCGATAGTCCTTAGGTAGTCCACTGATGAAGCGTTGCACCTTTGTATTTTCTTCTTTTATATAGGGTACATACCTCAACAAATCGAGGAATTTCTTGACATATTCCTCTATAGTAAGTTGCCCCAGTTTGAGTTCATAAAACTCTTTTGTCTTCTCGTCGAAATATTTTTCCGACAAATACTTCTTCCGGAAGTATTTCTCAAATTGTTTCCAAGACAGATCCTCTCCGCTAACCCCTTTCACATTCTTAAGATCTTCCCACCAAATGGAAGCCTTTCTGTTCAGATTGAAGGTGGCTACTCGGGCCTTCAAATTTTCTGAAAAATCATGGACTCTGAAATATTTCTTTAGTCTAAGCAGCCAGGCCTCTGCTTCCTCTCCCTTCTTTATCTCACCATCGAAGGAGGGTGGTTTGGCCTTTCTGAATTCCTCAAATTTATGACCCTTGGAGGTCTTTTGCTTCTTCTATTTTCTTCGAGAATAGGAATTGATTCTCTTGCTGGAAGAGTCTTCTGAATCGCTAGCTTCCTTCTCAGAGGAATCACTCGGCACTGGTCCCTTAGCTCTGGGGTGGACCCTTTTTGAGGTGCTCCTCTCAGTGTGGCCACTGATATGACCATGTTTCTGAGTTTCAGGTTCATGCTGCATTTGTCTTTGCAGATCGGATAAACTCTGCAGTAAAACTGCATTAATTTCTGTCTACTTTTCTTGTTCTTTAATCATCCTTTCATTGTCAGCCTTGCATCTTTGTAACTTGACCATGAGACTCCTCACAGTCTCAGCTAGATCTGGAGGGGTCCCTATTGCCCTTCTTTCGTCAGAGTCTTTGTCTCTATTGTGGGAGCCCTCTCCCACCTCTTGATGAGTCACCATTCTCTACGTCTGTAAATTCCCGCGACTGATCGCCTGCTTGGGTGAAAAAGACAAACACTGGTTGTTAGTCAATAGTTAGATACATTTTTATAACCCGCGCAAAAATTCATAATTCTTTCACATGCATACACAGTCAGGTTCTTATTTTCAAACTTTGATCCTTTGAATATAAAAGGGTTTAAGATAGAGGGTTACTCCTCTTAGGATTGTTCCGAATGGAGCTTCTGCACAACTCGTTCATGAGCCCAAGCAGGCTGAGTGCTGTAACCATGCTCTGATACCAATTTGTCACATACCCACTACGGAAATTAACACTTTTCGCCCCTTTTCCTTTTTCTCTGAAGAATAGAATTTCCCCAAGTCCCTACGGGACCTGATACAGACCTTTCCATCCCTCAACCCCACTTGTCTGATCGACGGTTATGGCCACATGCCTAACCAGTATGGCGTCTTTTCGGTCTTCTCGCAACTCACAACCTCGCTAGTTGGGGCATCGAGCCTTCGTGCTCCTATCTCACGAACCTCCGAGATGTGAAAGTCAGTGATGGTTTGACTTCCTTTTCGCACTTCTCGCAACTCGCAACCTCACGAGTTGGGGCACCGAGCCTTCGTGCTCCTATCTTGCGAACCTTCGAGACGCAAAAATCAGCGATGGTTTGACTTCCTTTTCTCACTTCTCGCAACTCACAACCTCACGAGTTGGGGCGTCGAGCCTTCGTGCTCCTATCTCGCGAACCTCCAAGGCGCGAAAGTCAGCGATGGTTTGACTTCCTTTTTGCACTTCTCGCAACTCGCAACCTCGCGAGTTGGGGCATTGAGCCTTCATGCTCCTATCTCGTGAACCTTCGGGATGCGAAAGTCAACGATGGTTTGACTTCCTTTTCGCACTTCTCGCAACTCGCAACCTCGTGAGTTGGGGAGTCGAGCCTTCATGATCCTATCTCGCGAACCTCCAAGATGCGAGATCCCAAACTCGAACCTCTTCCGGACTGCACCAACCCTAACCACCTTGCAACTCTGCAAGATCCAACGGTTATCGACTATTCACCACTTCTATCTCGAAGTGTCTCTACCGTTCGTTTCTTCTCTCTTCTGTGCGTGTCTGGATGTACATTTTCGACGACCCAGATCTATTTCACTCCAGCTAATCTAATGGCAGTTGTAGCTCTTCCTTGAGCATGCACTTCTCTTTCTTCTCCTTGGAAGATTTCTTAAGTATCAAAGGTCTCAGCCTTTGCTTCTCCTCTGCGACCTTCACAGCTATGGATCCATGCACAAAACGACACTATCCCTCCCAGGCTTCTCTACTCTGAAGCCGTGAAATATTTCCTCGGACCCCTATGAATTCCTACAGGGTCTGTGCATCTGACCAGGTGCTATCTGTCCTGAGATTCGTCAACTATGAGGGACTTGGGAGCTTTGTGCTCTTTCTCCTGGGTTTGACTCTTGAAAGAGTCTTCAACACATCTATTACTCTCCTTCATCAAGTCTAAGACTTGAGTGGGTCTCGGTCTCTACTTGCTACTCATGAAAACAAAGGAAAGGGGTTGAGGCATTTAACGCCCCCTCTTCTCCTTCCAATCTAACGACCGTGAGTGACCGCAGATATTTCGACAGGATCTCGCCCGTCAAACGATACTTATCCCTACACAACCATCTCAAAATTTCAAGAGGATCGTTCCTCCTCGTGCAGGGTTACTAAGGCCTTGCGCCTTCACATCCTCTTTCTAGGTTCTTGATGGGATTTTCAAGGAGGGCATCTCTATGGGAAGGTTTACCCAGGGTACTATCTGAGGCAGATAGGGGTATCTCTCTCTCGAGAACCAGACATTAAGTCTGAATTAGATCAGTATGCATATAAATAACAATTTATGAAAACATAAGCCATACGTAGTCTTTCCATTATAAACATGCAACTACCAGTACTGATCAAAACACCATACATACATTCTTGCACTAAAATCATTCACAATTTCACAGCTCATGAGCATAAATGTTAGAATATATATATTTCAAGATGCCAGAGACAAAACACTTATCAGAAAAACACCAGAGGTGATGCAACTGCTGAGAGGGGTGCTCGTTTCCACCCAACTGTAGGCTCAACGACTCCCAATGGATTTACCACTAGCCACCCCCGAGCTGAGACCACGATACTGCGAGACTACGTATCTGTCTTCTAGTGACCGAGAATGAAGGTTACTTTCCTTCTTCTTCACTATCACTCACTCTGCATATTTTTCCAGAGTTCTTCCTCCCTTGCGTTTGCCCATGATCACACACTCCTCCTGTCTTTTTCCTTTCTGGCGAGGTTGCGTGTCGCACGATCTCCCTCGTGGTGGTCAGGTGTCAGGACCCCACGGATGGGCGGTTTTACCCCCGTCCCTCATTACGCATGAGGAGCCATCCACCTACCAACCTACGAGTAATTAATTTTGGGCCAGTGAGCCACTCTTGGTTCTCCGGTCCAGTGAAGACCAAATATGGTATTGGTTTTTGGTGGAAGTTAACGCCACCATTCCAGGTGCCTTCCACCACCTTTATCCAGCCATCGTGGTCTCTTTTTCAACATATTACCCTCTCAACAGTCCTGCAATATATATTCATAATATTATTCACATTCATCGACCTTTCTCACAAGGTCTATTTACATCACACATTCACATTTTTGAGTTTTCCACAATACTTGGCCAATATAGTTATTTTTACAGACTGGGGGAAATAGGGTTATAATAGTATCCATCTTGAAGAAGCCAATGACGCCCGATGGATGGAGATGAGGTCTTCATATCTCGGGAAACAACTTCAATATATTCAAAACTCGGTTAGGAGTGTAATACCAGTGTATGACTTCACTACCCAGAGGTCTTCGACGGCTCGTCGGGAACAGACAAGAGGATATTGGTGATCAAGCAGATAACTTCATTGATTTTGAGCAAGGACTTGATTGGTCTTTTGGGGTGGTTGGGCATGAGGACAAGAGACAAAATGTAGAAGGGCTGACTCAAGTTTAGGAAAAATTCCCTTGGACAAAAGAGCGACAAATGATGAGACTCAGGAAGCATAGCATTGACATAATTTTACGATGCAAGAGGCAACACAAACTCTCCATGTGTTTGGAAGGATAGCCAAATGGAGGAGGACACAACTCTATGTAGCGAGAACATCTTCCTAAGGTCACATTAAATCTCAGAGCTTGACGAGAAAACAAAAGGATGTGCTTTGTCCAAGGGAGACTCATTGTACTGCCAATAAAAAGAAAATACTTTTCCCTTCCTCTTTTTGGGCTATATTTTTTTTTTTTTTTGTCTTTTTCAATAATTTTGGAAAGTTTGAAAAAGAATTAAAGAATGATACGTTACAAAGGAGGAACGAGTGTCACATACATACTAGTTCCAAGTGCAAGGAACACATTGATGCTTAGAGAAAGGGGACATATGCAGGAAAGGGACACTCAGAAAAAATCCTCCATGGGTCAAGGTGTCAAGACACAGAGGCAAAGTGCTACAAGGCTTGCGTATAAGGCATGCTTTAGATGGTTCAATTGAGAGCAACATGGAGCCGACATTAAGCCAAAGACGCAGGAATGAAAATGTGATTAATAAGACACAATGATAACATCCTTCGATGTAATTTTAATGAGCCCAGAGAAGGTAAGCTCGACGAATTTTCATTTTTAGAGAGTCTGAAAAAATGTAAAAGGAGACTCCACTGGGGAACCTTTTTCGAAGGCAATCTAGTCGGTTTGAAAAAGGGGTAAACTAGCACTGAACATACATCTATTCAAAACCATTTTAACAAGTGTGACAAAGACAAGATCACTCGACAATATTTTCATTTTTAAGGAGTCAGAAAAGAGCTTAAATATGGACTCTATGGGGGTTCCTTTTTCGTAAATTTAGTCCCTCAAGCCCGAAAAGGGTTAAATCTATACCTGAGAATACTCTTCTAGAGAAACGAGGCTCCTAGAGTATACCTTTGTTCGTTCAAATGATCGTCCAGAATGAAAAAGGGGTAAACTACCGCCAGACAGACGTGCCTTCAAATTTCAGTTTAGCGAGCGTGAAGGGAAACAAGATTGCTCGACAATCTTTTCATGTTTAGAGGGTCTAAAAATGGATTAAAAGAAGACCCGTTGTGTTGTGGGAGTCCCGAGGGTGAGGTCAAGAGTGATAATGAATCATGCAAATGAGGCTCAAACTTGTAATGAGAAAAAACTAATAAGGACTCCCGAGCCTATAGTCATTAGTGACGGCATGGACACCAAAATGCAACTAGGATCTACCTAGGGCATCCATGTGAAGGTAGGCTCTACCACTAAATTATGACACTTCTAGAGCATGAGTGAGGGTTCCGTGTCGTAATTCGATGGGATCGATCCTATGGAAAAGAGAAAAAGACAATGAGGTGCAACAAGTGGAGGTGGAATCCTATCTTACATGCACAAAGTTGAAAAAACGACTTTTTACCAAAAGACCTTTAAAAATGACCCAACTCTCAAAATATTTCCCAAACACCCAAAGTAACACTTATCGTAACATCCCTTGAGAAACTCAAGAACCATAGTAAACGATTTTAAATCTAGAAAAAATGACAAAAAGGGTGCAAAAAATGACAAAAAGACGCCAAAAAGTCTATAAATAGAAAGCTGGCAGCTCATTATCACCATTGTAAATTGAGAATTGACCAAAAAAAAAACACCCCTTTGCCGAAATAGTTGATTCCGGGAGCTTCAGTGGACGAAATGAACTTCCGTTTGAACCAAGTAAGTACATACTAGTCTCTCTTGCATTTCCATCTTTCATTTTTGTATTTATTTTTGTTTTTTGGGGGGGCGCTGACCTTTAAAGAGGTCGACCCTGCATGTATGCGGGTTGTCCAAGAACAACCCGTGTGTACACGCGAGTAGAAGATAATTTACCTGCGTGCACACGTGACTGTCCCCAAGACAACCCGCATACACCCTCAAATAAGTGAAAAAAAATGAAAATTGCAAGAGTTAACTCTCCATACATTTGTCATTTTGCATGATGTATGTTCATTGGAGAGAGAGGGAGCATGAGGACATTGATTTTTTGGTCTCTGAGGACCCTCCTGCTATCACTATTTTGTCACAATGAGGGTATTTAAAGTTCTTCCAGTGTCCGTTTATGAGGGCACAACCCAAGTTATTAAATGCATTGATATATTACTGGCATCCTGACGCAGAGGCATTCATGCTCGAGGGGCATTCGTTGACTCCAACGACTGAGGATATTTACTTCCTGACTGGTCTCTCGAGGAGAGGGGACCCAGTTAACTTGCGTACTTTTACCCCCGAGCCTCACAACATTGAGGAGTTGATTGGACTCCATTGCGAGGCTGGTACTAAGAAAGTAGGTTCTTAGGTGCCAATACATAAGATCAACAACCTATCACTCAAGGTGATAGTTCTACTCATTGGGCAGATCAATGGATCCACATCTTTACATCAGGCTTCCCTGGCGCACATGCATTGTGCAATAAAGTGCTTAAATGCATGGATTTTTGACTAGAGTACCACCATGAAGGATTGTATGAAGAGATAATTAACAGAGTGTTGGATACAGGAGCATCGAAACTTCGGGTTTGGGAACATTTTGTGTTCCTTTTTCTTCTAGAGGGTACCCAGTTTCAGTCCTCGAGAGATGATACGAGGGCACGAGGCCTCTCTCCTAGCGCTATGCAGATGGGCAGCGTTGTTGCCGCGACAAGGGGGAGGGAGGACCATCGAGGCCTTTGATGACAAGTTTTTTGACTGGTGGTCATGAAAGATTAAGGAAATAGAGGACTACCCCTATGCTGGGATCAATTTTTATAGAGATATTGACATGGCTGTACCTCTCGGAGCGGAGCAAGGAGATATGGGTAAGTTTTCTTTTCAAAGTTATTTAATTTTTATGTCTTTTTTTATATCATTTTTTTGTATACTAGAGTATATGACACTTACGTATCTTCTATGTACAGATGTGGGACCAGTGCATCAAACAAAATTATCGAGGACTAGGCGACGTCCTCGACCAGAGGCAGGACTAGACGAAGCCGCCGAACTAGCAACAGTAGCAGGGGGGCCTCCATCCAGAGAGACTGAGAGAGTATTGAGACGGGTAGAGAAGAACCTCACCACGCTCACTCGTACAGTCCCTATGGAGGAGATCGAGGATCTCCCACCGTCGATGCAACCTCATGTAGTTGGGGTGCCATGGACCTAGGTGCACCTCTTCCGGCATTTCACAAACACTGTTGTTCACTACGGTAGGGCCAGCATGCCTCGCCCTTAGCTAGGCTAGACTACTTACGTGTCGAGAGAACTTTTTGTATATTTTTGAGGGCATAAGCCCCGTGACTCTTACTGGACATATTTTTGAGGCGCATGCGCCCATCTGTGTACTCTGATATTTTGATATATATATATATATATGCATATTTTACATCTTTTTACGTCTTATGGATTGCATCTATTTTACAAATGTATTTACATGTGCGTGTGTGTGATTTATCTTACATGTGTGCAATATGCCAATCTAATGCATTATTAGCTAGAGTATCTGTGATTTGATTCAATCTCCTAGGAACATGGATATACGTAATCTAATCAAAAATTTGTTCTAAGAGATGTACCCTAAGGAACCGTTGGTGTAGCGTAGGATCGTAAATGTGGTAAACCCCATTTAACTGAGACACAACTAGCTGAGCATCTAAGTATACACAGAGGTGAGAGATACCATGCGACAAAGCGTCACGAAGCAACTCTAAGACTGTGCTGTATTCAACGACATTGTTTGTGGTGTCACCTAAACAGATACCTCCTGAAGATAGAAACTGGGCCTGAGGTGTGAAAATCACCCAAACTGCGGAAGCAAGCCTCCGAGTGTGCCGTCTAGCACTGTCCGCAAACCCAACGAACACCTCTGATTCACTTGACATCTACCACAGTGAAAAATATGACATCAAAAAATGACATGTCCATAAAACCAAAAACACAAAAAACTAAAAAGAAAATGTAGAAGACTATACATATGTTACAAGAAGCCACCGAAGGTGACCCACCTACGAGTAATACTTCTTGAGGTAGAGCCCATTTCTAGGCTCCGCCAAAGCATTTCCCTCAAAGTCCACCAAACGATAAGCGCCCTTCTTTAGAACCTCCTTCATGATGAAAGGTCCGACCCACATGGGTTTGAACTTGCCTGCCCCCAAGGGGTCCTTATCTTGGTCATAGACTAGGACAAGGTTGCCTTTAGAGAAAATACGAGGACAGATAGACCGATCATACTGACACTTGAATTTTTGTTTGTGAGCCTGGTTAGCCAAGGCTGCATCCCAACGCTGCTCAAGATATAATAAACACTCTTCAAGCTGTGAAGTGTTTGGCAATAATTGTACTGCCAACTTTAGAGAGGGGATCTGACACTCTATAGGCAAGACTGCTTCCATCCCGTAAACAAGTTGAAAAGGTGAGAAAATGGTTGCAGTCTTAACAAATGTTTGGTAGCCCCATAATGCCGAGTACAAAAATCAAATGCCAATTTGACCTGGCCGAATTGATTGTTCGTTGGAGAATAATATTAAGGGATTTATTCACAACTTCCACCTGACCATTCGCTTGTGGGTAGTAGGGTGATGAATGTTCTTGGCTCAAACCAAGCTTTCAAATTAACTCGGACATCATTTTGTTCTGAAAGTGACTGCCATGGTCAGTGGCAATCTCTCTCGGGACACCAAACCTTGCTATTATCTAGTTAAACAAAAAGAGAGTTGTTGTCTTGCCATCATCTTTAAACGTTGGCATAGCCTCGAACCACTTCGTGAATTAGTCTACTGCTATGATGATATAATGGTGCCCCCTTGAGGAAGGAGGGTTGCATGTAGCGTAATCAATCCCCCACTTAGTGAAGGGACCAACTATGATGAAGAAAAACATGAGAGCGGGGTGTGCCCTCATATTCCGAGAGAATATCTGACCCAGGTGGAACTTCTTGACCGATTCAACACAATCTTTGATTAATGTTGGCCAAAAGTAAATGGCTCATAGAATCTTTTGGGTTGTTGCCAACCCAGACAAATGACCGCCACATGCTCCTGTGTGGTAATCATTAAGCACAATTTCCGCTTCTTCGTGAGTGAGACATTGACGAAGGATCCAATCTATGCC
Source organism: Picea engelmannii (assembly GCA_009831015.1). NCBI lineage: Eukaryota > Viridiplantae > Streptophyta > Pinopsida > Pinales > Pinaceae > Picea > Picea engelmannii. The sequence continues at coordinate 24,140 of ML812634.1, forward strand.
TCGACGATACATAGTGTCCTCGAGTATGAGATAGTTCTTGGCCTAATGGCGTATACGACGATGCTCATCATAAGAAGCAGTGGTGGAGCACCTCGAAGTCTGGAGACATACTAGTATATCTCTGTACTAGGGGTTCGAAGACGTGATAAAAAACATGTCTCCTTTGATAGGCGACTCTTCGGGTATAACATCACCTGATTCGAACGAAAGTTCCGAGATGAGTTCCACAAAGACCAACGAATTTTTGGATTTCTCCGAGACAAAATACAAGTCGAATTCTTGGAGGATAACTATCCATCTACTGATCTTTCTGCCAATTACACGTCGTGTCAACACGTATTGAAACCAATTCACAACGACAATGACGGTGGTCTTGCGAAACAAGATGTAATTATGGAACCGTTGGATAGCATGAACTGCTGCCAACACAAGTTTTTCAATGTGAGAATAATTGAGTTTCTGTCCAACCAGGTCTCGGCTCAGGTAATAAATCACATATTCTGAGAGAAAATCATCCTCCTGAACTAAGACCATACCGATGGTCGACTCCGCAATGACCAATTACAATAAGAAATCTTTATTATAATTGGGTGGACGAAGCAGAGGGGTAGACGTGAGGGTGCGTTTCAACGCTTCAAAAGAGTGTTGATCGACTTTGTCCCAATGAAAAGGAATGTCCTTCTTCAATAAATGCATGTAACCCTCTGTGATCTCGGCATAGTTTGCAATGAAACACCGTAAAAAGTTCACTTTTCCCTGTAAACTCTGAAGCTGAGGGATTGTGCATGGGGGAGGAAACTGAACTATCGCCTCAACCTTTAGAGGATCGACCATGATCCCTATTGTCTAAACTATGAAACCAAGCAAACAACCAGATGTGACGCAAAAACAACATTTGTTTGGATTCAAGTGGATCCGGTAGTAGCGACATTGCTCAAAGATAAGTTGGAGGTGTGCGGGGTGATCATCTCTCTTGCGAGATCGTGACGCTAAATCATCGAGATAAGCCTCGACTATGTGCTTGAGATCATGGAAAGCAAAAGACATGGCCCGCTAAAACGTAGCTCCAACATTTTTCAGACCAAAAGCATCTTCCGATAAGCGAATGTACCCCATGGATAGATGAAAGCGGTTTTGTGTTGGTCTTCGGGCTTGATATGTATCTGATTGTATCCCGAAAAACCATCCATGAAAGAAAAGGCTTCGCAACCTGCGCATTCATCGACTATCTGGCTAATAAATGGTGTGGGGAAATTATCCTTTGGACATGCCTTGTTCAAATCACGAAAGTCCATACATACGCGAATCGTACCCTGTTTTTGTTGACTGGAACATGATTTGACACCCATTGAGTCAATTGGACGGGGTAGATGAAACCAGCTTGGAGTAGTTTCTCTACTTCAGCCTTAATAGCTGTTTCTTTCCTAGGATTGAATGATGAAGCTTCTGTCGGTCTGGCTTAGCATCAGGATATGTCGTGATTTCATGTTCGACGATTCTTGGATTTATGCCTGGCATTTCCTCGTAAGACCAGGCAAACACATCGGGGAATTCTTTAAATAAATTTGTGTAGATTCAAAACTCCTCGGGGGAGCAGTCCGCTCCGACGAAGATATTCTCCACGATGCTAGGGGTTCTGGAGATATCGATAGGTATCGTTTGAGAAATGGTTTCCATATTTCCTTCATCGTAAACAACGTGCATAGCCAAAGGATTGATAGGACAAGCCTTATCTCCAATCATAGTCAGAGTGAATTCACCTGCTTCAATTCTTCTTAACTCTGGGAGGAAGTAAGATCTATGATGAAGATCATCCCAGGGTCTATCCGGACTAGTCATTGCCTCAATAATCGCCTCATTTGAGGGCAAGACCAAGTCTAAAGAATCAGTATCGGCGAGGGAACCTTGAGCCCATATAGGCTCAAGAACCAGATCTAACTCCTATGTGGGATTTTGATCGGGATCTGCGGAAGCTTGCTGGACTGTAGATTATGCAACTTCTACCGCAGACAAAGGCATGGCCATGCCGTGGTGCCCTATCCCTTCCATCGTGGCTGATGGGGAGGGAAGAGTCCATGGATCGTTAAAGTAAGTCATGTGAAACGTCGAGATTTGAAAGATTTCGGCCCTAGGCTGATCAGGGACAACCGTCATGTAATGGAAATTGTCAGTCGGAGGCGGGTAATCGAAGGTACCCATCAAAGGTGAGCACAAACCAACCCCTACATTGACGATGTTGGGCTTAGGGTTATCAATCATCAGGACCACGGAAACCCCCGATGAAGGGTCAGGATGGGAGAAGGATAACTGCTCAATGGTCACAATCCGACCCTCATGTGGAAACAACAAGACCCAGAAAATTGTCATGACCACTGCTTGCATAGCGTAGTTCTAACTCCTTCCTAACAAGCGATTGTAGTCGAGAGATGCATAAACCACTTCAACTTCGATGCACACGATCTTCCCTCCTAACTGCACAGGGAAAGAGGGGATGATTCCATGTGGTCGGAATGAATGACCGTCGAAAGCGGTAAGAAGAGTAGGTGACAGAGACAAAATGGGTTGGCCAATGGCCTTCCAACACGTGAAAGACATCACGCATGTCAAGGCACCCTCATCAACCATAATGCGGAAAATGTTCTGAGTAAAAGTTTTCGTGGTGTAAGCCACTACTATCTGAAATGATACGTGGTAAGGAAGACGAGGTTTTAAGTCGGTCGTATCAAGCATGATTGTTCTCGGATTACAAGTCTTAGCAGATCCTAAGGCAGCTAACATAGACTTTCTCTGGGAAGGGCAGCTTTGGAGGACTTCCAAAGCCGACATTGCACAAGGGGTTTGTGTCAAATCCTCCACCACAAAGTAGTTCTGGGTGGCCCTTGTGTTTGGGTTATGGGAAGCTTTCTTGAACGCACCTTTGGGGATGTGTGTCATTGTTTCACCCAACGTATTCTCAATATGGAGAGGAAGAGGTGGGTTTTTGGCTTCTTTACCCTTCTCAGAGGTGTTTGACATTTCGTAGTCGTGTGTCATGGTCGTTATGTCAATGCTACCTTTCATCATTTACACATTTGCGGACGAAGGATTAATCGAAGACGGAGGGGGTCCTTGACCAGCCCCTTCAGCGCTTGAAGAGGCTTGAGCTAAATTTCTCCCATGTGGAAATGGATTTGTTAACACGACAGGCTACTGCTGTGCCAATAAATTCCGGTCTTCCACAAGCCGAGGGAACTGGTGAGTCAGATGGTCTTCTATGAAAAGATTACATGGATAATTCGACTTCTTCTTTTCTGTGTTTCCCTCGCCAGCATTATTGGTAGGTTTCTTATCCCCCTTACCCTTATTTCACTGTTTCTTCTTTCCGTCAAGCTGCTGGTTGGCCTTCAGGTTTTTCAATTGCACACTATGTACATCCAACGTTTGAGTAGGGGGAGCAGCCGAACCAGTGATCTGGCTGGCCGTTGACTGCTGTATGGAAAATTGCTGCAATTGATTCGACAATTGATCAACGAGATTCGTTTGTGCTGAACCAACAATACCATCGACATGTGGTCCATATCTCTGTCTGGTCTTGTCAAGTATCGACCATGGTGCATCTAGAAAAACTTCGTAATGTAAACCAGATTGAGAGTAAATAAGCTCTAGCTGTTGAGCTCTCATTATCACTTCTTCTTCTGAAAAGACTCCCGAGGTTGCGACGTCTTTAGATACTGAGGTACCAAAGACTTAAGGAACCACTGAATAAGAAATGCTGGTGGGAATGACACTTTTATTAAACTCTTTTGACGTCTCCATTATTGGATGTGATCGGAGATATGGTCCTATTTTGTCTTCTCAAAGTTGGCCAGCAATTCGGTGCCGACATCGTATCTCATGGGTAATTGGAAATGGTTTAAGAAATCCATTGCCAATTCGCCGAAGGAAGAGTATCTTGAGCGGCCGAGCTCGATGTACCATTTTGTAGCACTCTCGATGAGAATGCGTTGAAACAAATGCAACTGGACGGATTCGTCTCTCAAAGAGTTGGACAAGCACCATAAATGGATGGTGGTCACATGATCTCCTGGATATTTGTTAGGCTTAGCTTCAAACTTTGGAATGTCCAAAGGAAACTTGGTTGGCATCAGAGGCCAACGCGAATCATGACAGATGGGGTTGTTTAATAACCTTGTCAAGTCTGGCAAGTGCAGGGTTGACATAAATGGTAATTTGGCTTGTTGATTATAACCAGGGAAAAAGGAGCTTGGAGTTTGGCTGGCACCAGGTTGCCAGGAAAACTTAGGTTGTTGGCCAGGGTTTTGGTAAGTGGCTGTGACCAGCGTAAGGATTCTGCGCTTGTTGAGATGTCATCGAATAACTCCTATAATAAGACTTAAAGGGCTAGGCTTGTGTCACATTCCAAGGATTTTGGGAAGGGTTGCCCCCTCCCGATATGACAGGCATAGGTGCTAAGCCTTGCTCGGGGTTCCATTGGATATGGAAGGGTTACCCCCGGTTGACATCCCTGACAGGGGAACTAATCCTTGCCATGGATTCCAATGTCCTTGTGAGGAAGGAATTCCTAAGTTTACCCCCTATGCAGGAATAGTACCCTACATAGGATTTTGTTTTCCATAACCGGCGTTTCCATCGGTCGAGACGACAGTTGACGAGAATGCGTTGTTACCAAATGCGCCGAACAAAGAGAACGGTGTCGAACCTATCAACATGCTATAAGTAGGATGTCTTTGACTACCTGCTCCAAACGAACTATATTTTACATTCAGCCCGACAATAGTGCTGGTGAGCACCTCCGAGCGAAGGGGATGAAGGAGGTATATGACCCCCTCCGTAAGGGAAAGCATTATAGGGAGATGAAGTGCCCCCCATGGATCCTTGCAGAGGAGCATTGGAGATCCTTGACCCGAGACCTAAAGTCTGTAGAGTGTAGTAGGAAAGGACAGTGCTCGTACCGAAGCCAGGCATCCTGTATGAGAATGGAGGGCCTATTGCACTATGGGTGAACGAAGCAGTGATCCCCGCCATAGACTGAATCAGACCATTGCTCGAGGTAGAGGCAGTCGAGACCATAGTGGTCTGGACCAACGATGGTTGGTTAGGAGGTGGAACACCCCCTGTAGTGACAATCGTAGAGGGAATATGAGTATTCCCTGAAGAAGTAGCAACATTTGTTTCCATCGCTGCTTGTGAGACTACTTGATACTCGTAGGGTTGATTCTATACGACGATGGGCTTCGATAGATCAATGATTGGAGGGTTATATAGAACAAGAGCTTTCGATCCAAGGTTAGAAATGGTTAGTTCCTTCCGAATCAAATGTTATCCTCTTGGAGATGAGTCGGGCACAATTTCCTGTAACCCGGTCGCCTCAAGAGACCCTTGCTGGTCTAGTTTTCGTCTTAGCGGTGGCGGGGGTGGCTTGAGATCAACCGGCAGTAGGCCCAAAATCCTTTATGACCGACGGAGCTTCTGATCCTCCACTGTGTGAGAAGATCAATGACACACTAGGGATTTCTATAATCGTTTAAGAACCAACACACACTAGAAAAATCTCCTATGAGATAAGACAAGTAGATCACTAGCTAGTTGGAAGAACAGTTACAACAACCAACACTAGAGAATTTTATCGGTGCAAGTGAAAATCAAATACGGAAGCACCCTACGGGTATACTCTGCAAAGCGTGGCTTGATGTCTACCCTAGGTATCGTGGTATACCCCCATAGTCACCTGTGTAATTCACTAAGATAAAGGAAACTAGGTTTCCAGCACATGAACAATCACCAAGCGAGTATAGTCGATAGTTGGGTGGACCACAATGAGAAGGGTATCAAGCCCAACACCTATCAAGGGTATTGAAATCAAGTGTCCCGGAAGAAGACAAAGGACCTCGAATGGATTCGAGACCCATGAAGCTCTGTGGCAAATGCGATCAACGGAATCCCAAGATAATCCCTCTATAAGCGTTCCCCACTACGCTTGGTTCGACTTTGGAGGGGTTATATCTGCTACCTTTCTGCACGTGACCTCATGTTTATCCCCTGTGTTAGAGGGGGGTCCCGGATATATTTTATGGTTACTAGAATTTCAAGAACTCCCTAGCTCATACTCTTATGTTTGTTTTTGTAGCCTTGAAGAGTTTCCTCTCTAATCCTAAATCAAGGCTCTAGCCTAGACTAAATTGATGGAACCTTCAAACACAAAGTCTAATAACTTTTAATTAAGCGTTAATTTTAGTGGCTATATTAAGTCAAAAGGAATGAAAAAGAACTAGTGATGTTCTTTTAAGAGACGAAAGAGAAGAGCATAAGATGAAACTGAAAACAAACTACCTCTTTCTTCACAAATAAAGATTTGTCAATTAAACTCTTTAACCAAACTTTTCGTAAGTACTTTTCTCAGAT
>ML812634.1:39648-74993 GCA_009831015.1 Picea engelmannii
AGGGGTTCTAATCCTGCCATCACTAACTACACTCGCGAGGTATCGAACTCTACAACTTATCTGCTATTCTTACCTCTGTAATCGTTCTAGGGTTAGAGTCGACCCGGTTATTTTCGACGGTAGTTTCATTGTTAATATCCTCTTATTGTTATGGAATGCCTTTGTAAAACCTCAACGACTTTCCCTCATTATCATTTGTCTCTATACCGTCTCAAAGACATTCCATGGTTATCGTTCACCTCAGAAAACTTGAATTGGTCCCTTTGACATGGAGATTCACTGGTAGAGATGTTGCAGTAAAAGAGGTAGCTGCAACTCGAGAGTTCTCAGGTAAGAGATTCGTCTTTAAGTCTTCCTGATGCGAAAGATCTGATTATAATAATTAAAACAAATTTTTATCAGAAGAGTTTTTCTTTACCCAGGATTTTCCATGACTTGTTATTTTTGTTAAAACTCCCATCATTCGATTTCTCGGTTTCTGTAAATTTGTCTCTGCACCATATCCTCCTTCTGGGTGTTAAGTTATAAGATTCTCCAGTCATCTCGAGTTATTACTTGACATTATTCCTTATTTAAATAGGTCTTCCATTAACATCTTGTGTTGTAAGCGAGAGGACTGAAGATAGCAACTCCAGTTCTAGAAGTTTTTAAAGGTGATTTAACGGTAATTGTGGTGATTTAACGGTAATTGTGCTATGCTTGCCATTATATAACTTTACCAAACTTATTGTCCAGATGTTTGTTTGTTTTTTTCGAATTTACTGAAAGGTTAATAACCCTGGTCATCTCTACAAGATTCCTTTGATTCGGAAGGGCTTTACCCATCTCATTAAATATATACAGTTGTGTCTTCGTTACTTACTTTCGACTCCTTTGAAATGAATCTGGGTTTCAATCTTGAATCTGTATTTCTCTTCGGAATCGCACCTAGGTATGTTCTCAGGTTCTTTCTTCGGATTAAGACTAATTCACACAATTATTAATAAGCCACTGCATCTTTACATATATATATTCTATATATTTCATTAGTTAGATTGTGTTGGGATTTGGTGACAACAAATTACCAAGAATAGATCTGGATCTTATTATTCTGAGTTGGTTACAATCAAATAGACTAAGTTAGAATATGAATAGGGATTGCATTTAATAATCAGTTTCTTGTGTGAATGTATAAATTCATGTAAGCCCGTAGAGGCAAATGACTGAGCGTGAGAGACAAGGTGAGAACTTGTCAATGTGATGTAATCTCCATGATCTAAATAATAAGACAACCGATGCCTATGCTTGGTAAACTTAGCCCAACGTTTAGGTAAACCACGTGAAATCCCTGTGTTTATATGTGTGTCATTGTTATTTATCATATGTGAATTGTGTACATCTTAACCTTCCAGATCTCGAAATTGTTCTTGCCATTGAACTTCTCAATTTCGAACTTAGCACTCTTCACACACCACTACTTATAATAACCAAAGCTCTTTAAAAAAATATGTGGAGAAATGATGTAACTTAAGGTTGAATAATAGTTTTAAAAGATTTAATCCCAAACACCTTTTAATAAAATATAAAAGAGTTTAATAAAAAAAAACCTTTAATAATATATAAAAAAGGTTTAATTAAAAAAAATCTTTTATTAAAAAAAATTCATTTTTTTAAAATTCACCACTTGAATATATGCATTATAATATGCATATAATAATTTTTATAGTATCCTCCACTGGTTTGTTTTATGCAACAAACTTCATACCCTTTAAAAAACCATACCTTAAAATTTTTCAACTCCAAAAAACATAAGGATGTTTTTAAAGTCGTGACTTTTTGGTTTACATGGAGTCGTCACCGCACCTCCAGATTCCACTGCCCTGCGACGTGCTTCAAAGGGTTGCCGCACCTCACGGCATAGCTGGACTGCGACGATCTGTCAATAGACGTCGCACCTTTCTCATATTCGGACTGCGGCGATTTGGAAATCTAGAGGAGGGATCTGTGGCGATTTGGAAATCTACTCACCTCGACTGTCTTCTCCTCCAACTTTTTTTTGATATTAATTGTTGTAATTGCTAATGTGGAAAAACACAATATCACATAAATCATAAAAGATACAGATTTTAAGTGATTCACTTAAATGTTGGGCTACGTCCACCAAGAAGAGGTATCGATTGTCTTATTATTTAGATCAAAGAGATTACAGCAGGCTCACACTCTCGTCTCACTCTCAGCCTCTACGGTAATACATCAATTTATAACAATGTACTTTAAAAACTGATTATTGAATGCGCTCATAACTAAATTCTAACTTGATCTTATTGATTACAAACAACTCTGGATTATAGAATCTGAAATCCTAATCCTGTAAATTTGTTGTAACCGTTTAACAATAGATACCAGACGTGGCTTGGCCGAAACAACACTACTCGGATTTCCTTCTTAATAAAACATTCCAGGTCTTAACAATAACACAATTTATAATTAGATGGTAAGTTCGAAGGACACAATTGACCTGGGGACGATTTCTGAACCTCGCAAGGTTGGAACCAGTAGTATACCAATCAATGGCAAGGATAGTATACTACGAAAAGTTCGATCTCTACAAAATTTCACAGCATGCGTAAAATTTCAATTTGGAACAAGACCTAGAAGAAATCAAAGCGAGGATGCTATAAGGCTGACATTGAAATTATGAGAGAAGTAATAGAGACTGTATTTATAAATAATCCTGGAAATTAGACATAAGGGTTTTCAATCGAAAGTAGATATCGGTAATAGGGTTTGCGCAATCATTTATCTGTTCATGATAGTAATATAACATTTATAAAAAAATTCTAACCATTCGAATACTGGTCAGAATATTTTAAAATTTTATTCTATACACGTCGAAATGTTGGAAATAATACCATTTCTTCATCAACAAAAAAATTTCATATAAGTTTTACAGCGATAAAATTTCTGTCAAAACATACGATCTTTTCATATAATAATCGAAACATGTAAATCACCTGAGTACAATGTGTAGAATTCAAGAACATTTGTTCCATGTAAGTTCAATATTCTAAACAACTTTTCCATAAATTAATAAAATAACACGAACAATTAGAATACCCTAACCAAAGGATCATTGATACTTGATGGTGGTCTTCAATCTGAAATACAAAATTTGTGCAATGTTTTTCCTTCTGCCTATTAATCGAATCGACTTCACTGGTACTTCCCATCAAATGTCATCAAATGTTCCGCCTATTAATCGAATCGACTTCACTGGTACTTCGCATCAAATGTCATCAAATGTTAGGGGTACTCTTCTTCCTCCTTATCCCCCAGCTGCAAAGGGGTCACACATAAAAAAATCAGATCCAACAAGCTCAACATGACCTCTCAAGGAGAGGCATCCACCTCTTGCACAAGCTTGCATCTCAACTCACACAAGTAAACTTAGTCAATAGAAATTTCATCAACATTTCATCCATCCAGCAATAGGGTACCTTTCATAATCCTCACTATTATTTTTATAAGAATTTTTACCTTCACACTTGTCATCTTATGCACAATTAGCTAATTTTTAATAAATAAAATAAAGATTATTCACCCCCAACACATGTCACCATTTCCTCAAGTTACACATGTTAAATCCCTTTTTAATTTAAATAATTAAACATTTTTTCTCACACTCCTCAATTACTTCCTATATTTCCTCTTAGTTGTCCCTTAGTTCCCCAATTCCTCTTTTATTGTCTCCCCTAACTAATTTAGGGTTGGAGTTTGATTATGACTCTTCTCTTAGTTATGATTTAAATTTTGATTGACTTAGGATACTAACTCTATGTTGACAACCCATTCTCTCATGGATATGATTTATTTTAATTAAAAATCAGCTTTATTTATTTCATACACACATTGTGCACATGTCTAATTTCTTATTCTTATTCTATCTTTTACTAGTGTTTATTTAGTCTAAAATTACCTTAACCCATTTTATAATTGTATTTAATCAAAACATCTAGACTTAGACATTTGGTTATGTTTTCTAGTTTATAATTCAAATAAAATTTTTATTCTGTTATCTAACAAAAATCTAGTATTCATTTTATTTCCTAAGGTCTTCTAGATTTTTATTGACTAGAAATTTATACATATGATGTGCCCTTCAAGATGCACCTCTATGCTCCAAGGGTGCCACTTGCCATTGACTTAGTTTGAAAGTTGTTTGATAATTAAAAATCCTCTTTATTTATTTCATACACACATTGTGCACATGCCTGTCAAAACATATAGACTTAGACTTTTGGTTATGTTTTCTGGTTTATAATTGAAATAAAATTTGTATTCTCTTCTCTAACAATAATCTAGTATTCATTTTGTTTCCTAAGGTCTTCTAGATTTTTATTGACTCAAAATTTATACATGAGACATGTCATTCAAGATGCACCTTCGTGCTCCAAGGGTGCCACTCTCCATTGGCTTAGTTTAAAAGTTGTCTGGTTCTTGGAGTCTACTCCACTTTTGGACCTTATGTGAGACTAAGGGCTTACTGAGGAATAAAGAATCTTCCTTATTGCGCGCCCCTCAGAAATCCTTGTGAGTGATTGTCTCAGTCTTCCCTCACGACATCGTAAACCTCTCAGGTGTTGATATTATGGTAGCTGCAGGAGGCATTTACCTTCACATGTAAACCTGACGAGAATAGAATATTTCAGGAAGTAAGAGGAAACCCTAATGAGTTGGCTAATAACCCTAGAAGACATGTCGGCTCAAGAAGATAAATTGTATTAGGTTATTAGCCTCCAAGAGAAGAAGTCGGGCAAAAGAAATAAAATATATTGAACAAACAGATACCCAGAATGAGAATTCGACCCAGGCAGTTAGCCAAAATTACTATAAATACAAGAGGCCAGTCTTCATTTTGGCAGGAAGTCTTAGAATTGCAGAGCAACACTTGTGCACACTGTAGCTAGCAGATCACGTTTGGCTTGGAATATATCTTGGTTAGGGTTTGGACTATCTAATCATCTCTTGTTGGTGCGCTATCATTGGTGAAAGGTGCACTACCCTTTGTTTGGATATCTATCCTAGGGTTTGCTTCTGGAGAGATTCTCTGTCAAGGTTAAGGTGCTCGGAGGGTGGCTTCGACCTATGGTTGGGTGACAATAGTGATATTGTTGATGGTAAAATGAGCACATATTTCATGAAACTCATGCACATCAACAACATTGAATGCTGGAGATATATTGAACTTGTCTGGAAGTTCCAACTGATAAGAATTATCAGAAATTTTCTTCAAGATTCTGCATGGTCCTATTTTCCTATACTTATGTTTGTTATAGGTACCTCTGGGAAATCATTCCTTTCTCAAGTGAGCCATGACTAAATAACCTTCTTTAAATATTTTCTTCCTACATCATAAATACGTCCTCTATTTATATTGGTTATTGTTTGCCTATAGATTTTGCTTCACCTTCTCATGTAGTTTCTGCATACTATCTACAAAATCACTTGCATCAACACTCCTTTTATCTCCTATATCTGGTAAATCAACCAAATATACCACCCCTTTAGGTGACTAGCCATAAACAATTTTAAATGAGATCTTCCTTATAGATCTGTTCATTTTATCGCTGTAATCGAATTCAGCTTGTGCCAAAACTAAATCCCACTCACTATGATTTTCAACACTCAAACTTCTCAATAAGTTTCCTAAACTTTGGTTCATCACCTCAGTCTTCCCATCTGCTTGAGGATGATAGGTCGAACTGTATAGCAACTTAGAACCCAACTTTTTCCAAAGCGTTCTCCAAAAGTGACAAAGAAATATTGTGTTTCATTTTGAAGTAATACTCCTCAGTAGGCCATGTAACCTTGCCACTTCTCTAAAAACAAATGCAGCTACTTCACTGGCATCATTTGTCTTCATACATGCTATAAAATGTGTCATTTTTAAAAACTGATCTACTACCACCATCACATAATCAGGCTTCCTATGTGTCATAGGTTGTCCCAAAACAAAATCCATGCTTACATATTCCCATGGTATTTCAAGTACCAACAATGGAGTGTAAAATCATGTATTCTAGCTTCTACCTTTGGCTAATTGACAAACTCTACAAACCTCAACAAATTTTCTGATGTCTTTGTAGATGTTTGGCCAAAAGTATCAGTCTTTCACCAATGATGTGGGATTTTCCATGCCACATTTTCCTGCTAAATCTCCATTATGCAACTCTCTAATGAGATTCAACCTTAATGAAGTCTGTGGACTAAACAAGAATCCTTCTTGAATATGGTAATCCGAGAATGGTGTTCGATCCCTACTCCATGGTTCTTTACATGTTTTCCGAGCCTCTACAAAATCTGCATCCTCTTCATATAAACCTTTCACACATTCCAAACTTACCACCGCAACTGACATGGTATTTAACAATATTGTCCTCCGACTCAACGCATCAACAACCTTGTTTGATTTCTCGACCCGTGTTTCAAAACAAATGTATAACTTTGTAAAAATTCTACCCATTTAGAATGTTTCTTATTCAATTTACCTTGGTTGTTAATGTACCACAATGCTTTTTGATCAGTAAACAAAAAACAATCCTTTGGAAGCAAGTCATGTCTCCACTTCTTCAAGTCTTGGATGATAGCATAAAAGTATTTATCATAAATAGAGTATTTATTCCTTGCTTCATTGAACTTCTCACTGAAAAATGCTATCATTCTACCTTCTTGTCTCAAAACTACTCCAATTGTTGTCCCACTTGGAGCATACTCTACTTGAAATACCTTATTGACATCCGGAAGTGCCAACACTAACTGTTTTGTCACCTTTTTACTCAAGTCCTCAAATCAATTCATTGTTTTTGTTGTCCATTGAAATGTGCTCTTCTTCATGCATTCAGTAGGAGGTGCACAAATCTGACTGAAATTTCTAATGAAATTCCTATAGAAACTCACCACTCCATGGAAACTCTGCACATGAAAAATTATTTTAGGTTTCGTCCAATCCAAAATATCTTTTAACTTCTCAGAATACATCTTTAAACCTTCTTTGGAAACCACAAAACCCAAGTATACAAACTCTTTTTGCAAGAATGTACACTTCTTTAGATTTATCAACAATGCCTCCTCTTTTAATCATTGTAAAATTTTCCCAGAAATGATTTCAAAAATTCGTTCATCAGCCTCATGAATGTACTAGGTGCATTAGTGTTATAGCCTTAAAATTCCATACTCATGCATACATGGCCTTGGCCCTCTTGCATATTTTTCCAAAGCACTGCTGAGAAGATCTTCTTAAAAAACCATTTTTTAGAAGATGTACACGCCTTGCACCATTACAAACCATGTACATATGCTTGTTTCACCACTACAACTCAGGTACATATGTTTTCCTCATACGAAACAACATGCGTCTGCTTGAAAAAGTTTCAAAAATTAAAAAGTTGCAAGCAATTTGTTGAAATTCATGGGCTATTGGAGGTTTCCCAACCAATTCACCTGCTATAGTCCATCACCCAACTAAATAACCATCATTTTGTCATATAAAAGGAGGTGTTAGGGTCCCATTTCACATGCAAGCATAAGAACAGTGAAACTCTTCCCAATTTCACTTCCCCTCCTTGCCCAAGATTTTGCTACCTTTTGTGAGATATTGCCTCAACATTCCCTCATCATCCCCTTCTTCCTTAGTTCAATCCATTCTCCTTTGAGGTGATCAGAATATTGAGAGAAGAGGTCTATTCAAGGTGCACTTGGAGCATTGTGAAGGGGAGTTCAGACCAGGTTTGCGGAACGATGGTTGACATAGATTGTAAGTTTCAGTCTTTGTTTGATGAATAAAAGAATCACATTTTCTTGTCCCAAATGATGATGTTTTGTGTATTTTCATTGATTTATACTTAGCATTTGATATGTAACCCTAAATCATTAATAGAATATCATGCCTGTTAGAATCACATCTCCTCCCAAGGATGCAGGTCATCTTTGGGAGGAGATGTGTAGTCATTGGAACTACCAAGCTTGAGGAGATCATCACCAGACGTGGGATAAAAGGTATAGTTACCCGATCTCTTCTCTTATTTATGTCTTTTCATTTGTTTTGGTATGTTTGGGGTAGAGTAGAAAATAGATTGAATTTTATATGGGCATTCACCTTGTCTACATCTTAAACCCTGGTGTAGTTAGAGAGGGGATTTTTCTACTAGCAGAATTGGAGACTATACTGGGGATCTCTCTAGGGTTTTTTTAGGGGATTTTGGGTTGTTTGATTGGTTTGTTTTCCTTTCAAGTTTGTTGAGTTTGTCAAGGGGTTGTGGTCACCTCCAGGGTGGATACCATTTGTCACTGCCTTGTAAGAATACATGGTCTTTTCATTATTTGAAAAGATACAGAGGTGTACGCGCCATGTCTTGGGTCAACCCGTGTACATATGCGCTCTGCACAGTAATCAACCTGCGTACATACAAAGGCTACTGATGCAACAACCCACGTCTCTGTTTCATGAATTGTTTTTGAAAATAAAGAGGAGTTTGTCTCTTTCCCGATTGGAGTTCACACTTCTCAAGGATTTCTTGAATCATTCCAGAGTCTTTATTTGTGGCCATATCCTAGGTATAGGTTCTGGTTTACTTGTTTCCTTATTCTTCTTGCGTTTACCCTAAAAAGGTTTTTGAACAAGTCTTAGATCTGCCCTTTTTGGTTTCTTGTTTGATTCCGTGTGATCCATAGTGGGATTAGGATCTTTACAAGTCTTGTTTCAGTTTTATTTTTGTCCTTTTATTTGCTTTGAGAAAAGAAAAAGTTTATTTTAGTTTTTCTTTTTGAAGCGGTTCAAAAAGAAATAAAATCATTTTCTTGCATTTTAGTTTGGTAAAGTAGTTAAATTTATTATTTTCAAAAAGGAAAAAGAGTCTTTATTTCCAAGTTCTTCTTGATTTCTTGAAATATAAGTATCTTGTAGTCAAGCGAAAGCAATTTTTAGGTTTTCTTTATAAGATCTTGAAATATTAGTTAAGAAAAGTTGATTTTACAAAGAGTTAGTTACAATCTTTGTTTTTAAATTCGAAGTAATTTTTCTTTCAAGTGCTTTAATTTTCTCCTCCTTATTCGTGTCTTGACCACACCATTAGTTTAACTACCATACCTTGTGAGTAAATCAAGCCTTTAAAAATAACCCTTAATCTAAAATATATTAGACTTTTCTATTTGTAGGGTTCAAAAACTAGTTTAGGGTTTTAGGGCCTTGAATTAGGTTTGGAGAGGAAAATCTTCGAGGCCACTTAAATCAAACATTGGAGTCTGAGTTAGAGAGTGTTTTAAGTCCAGTGTTGTAAGAGTTATCCAAGACCCCCCTCTAACACAGGGGATAAACACGAGATAGCGTGAGGAAAGACAACGTAGATAACCCCTACAAAGCTGGATTGAACACAGTGGGGATTGTATATTAAGGGTCTATCTCGGGAACAATACTGACTACATTTTCCTATGGATATTTGTGGACCTCGAATCCACTCGGGATCCTCTATTGTCTTCTAGACCATTTTATTTCGATACCCTTAATAGGCTTCGGACTTGGTATCCTACTCATTACGATCTTCCTGATTGTTGATTGTACCTGCCTAGTAACTGACTACGAGCTGACAGCCTAGTTTGCCATATTTTAGGGACTTACACGGGTGACTATGGGGGTATATCACGGTACCTGGGGTAGACGTCAGATCGCACTTCACAGAGTATATCGGGAGGGTGCTTCCGTGTTCGAGTTGCACTTACACCGTTTAGTTTCTCTAGTGTCGATTGGCGTAATTGTCCTTCCTACTAGATAGTTGACTTCTTGATTTGTCTTTAGGAAATTTTTTAGTGCATGCTTGGTGTTCAACTCTAGCTAGGCCTTACTGTGTCAGTTGATCATTTCACAAAGTGGAATATCAACAACATCGTCGATCATGAAGGATTCAGGGCTTGTCACCGGTTACATTGGATCCACCTTCGCCACTGTTGCGGTAAAGACTTGATCAAGAAGGGTCGTTCAAAGTGACCAGGCTGTAAGAAGCTATGCACGAGCCTGCTCCACAATGAGACTTTTCGAATCCAGAGGAACCTACCATCTCTAACCTTGGGGAAGAAGTTCTCAGGCCAGCTAACCCTCCGATTACTGACTTGTCGACCTTGATCTTAGTTCAAGTTGTCCCTCCCAAGGTGACACCTTCTGAGCGCCAGCTAATCCTAGAAGCGACAATGGAAGTGAATGTTTCTACTTCATCCAGGAGTCCTCATACTCACGTTACAATTGCTACTTCAACAGGCATCCTACCTCCTCTCCCTCCTTCGCCAGTCAGGACCACAATGGTCTCGACTCCCTCAACTTCAGGCAGTGCCGTTATCGAAGTCGACCACTACTTCATTCACTCAGAGGACGACGAGCCCTCCCTTATCATATGGGATGCTCGAATTTGATTCAAACTCAATTATTACTTACTCTGCCTTACAGACCATGGTTCTGGGGGCAGGGAGCTCAAACACTCTCGTTAGGGGTCAATCAAGGGAGATTATGTCCCTTTTAATGATATCCCTTATGGTGGGGATCATATACCTCCTCCGTCCCCTTTTCTCGGTGGTGATTTTCGGCCGCTAGTCGGGCTAATTGCTAATTATATCTTGTATGGTGGACACAGTTTAGGACCTCTGTATTATACAACTTTGGTGGGATCTATGACGTTCTCTTTGTTCGGTACGTTTGGGAACAATAATTTTTCTTTAGCTGCTATCTCGACTGGGGGAAACCCCGGTTTTGGTCAACAGAATCCGGTGCAACGTATTATTCCTTCACATGGAGCAATGACTGGAGTTTTCTCCACATAGGGTATTAGGAATCCTTGGTAGGGATCGGTTCCCTCGAAAGGAATGTTAGTTGGGGGAAACCCCTTCCATGCTCAATGGAACCCTCGGCAAGGCTCCGTACCGATGCCCGTCGGATCGGTTGGGGGCATCCCCTTCCATGGTCCTTGGAACACAATGCAGGGAGAAATCCCTGCACAGGCTATGTTGTCCAATTCCAGGATTCAGTTGATGACACCCCAATAGACGTAATTACCTTATTCTGGTCAAGGCCACGTATTTTACCTAAACCCTGACCAACAGTCCAATTTTTCCTGGAAACCCGATGCCATTCAAAATCCATGACCCTCTTTTCCTGTAAATAGCTCACAACCAAAACTACCGTTTCTAGAAACACTACATCTGCTAGACTTGTCGAGATGATTGAACGACCCAATTTGTCACGATCCGCGTTGCCCCCCCATATCGGTTAAGTTTCCCTCAGATATTCTGAAATTTGAAGGCAAGTCTGTCGAATATCCAGGTGATCATGTGACGACGTTTCATTTATGGTGCTCGTCAAACTCACTGAGAGATGAATCTGTTCAGTTGCACCTTTTTCAATGCACTCTTATAGGGGGTGATGAAAAATGGTATATTGATCTCGACCGCTCGAGGTACTCTTACTTCAAGAACTTGGAAATGGTTTTCTTGAACCATTTCTAGTTTCCTGTGAGATACGATGGCGACACTGAATTGCTGGCCAACATTGAGCAGACCAAGGCCGACCACATATCTGATCATATTTGAGAGTGGCGGCGTCAAAAGATCTTAATTAAGGAGGCATATGACAATAATGTTGGTTTAGTGCATCAAGTATGAGGAGGGAGAAACAGGAGCTTCGAGCGCCAAAGTTTGTGTATGTATTTGGAAGAAAGCACATTGCATAAACGTGTAAAATGCATAATCAGGTTTAAAGGAATAAACTAAAAGCCATCCAGATCGAATGAAGAAACAAAAAGCCACATTTGATTAAAAAAATATACATAGATGTTTACAGTCAAAAGATTCATAGACTTCAGAGATACATATCGCAAGCCTAGTGTGTGCATAGAGAAAATTGGGATTAGCACCCTTTTTCTCTAAATGTCTCAGAGATGAGACTAAGAGCATGTGCTCTCATTTTTTACTTCTATCAACGTTGAAATACATGAGGTATTTCTCACCACTACTACTAGTCACTTGGGAGTTTAATCATGCAACATGAATAAGGGAAAAGGAGAAAACTCAAGTTTTGATGCAAAGAATTATGCAAAATTATTTGATGATTACTATCTTGAATCAAATTAAAGGATTGTACAATAATAGTGGTTGATAATTATATGGTTTGAGGGTAATAAGAGATGTTTAGCTTTAGAATAATCCATGTGGAATAATCTGTACATGAACAACAAGCACACAGCGGTGACAATTAAATTAATTCTTTCAACCGAATTTAAGGGGAAGTTTTTAAATGCCAAGTGGACTAATTTGCAAATATTTATTCAAGGACGAAAATTTTGACCAAAAGGATTTCATACACAATGCACATTTATTCAAGGACGAAAATTTTGAGGAATTGTTATGCAAATGCAGATATATTTCCGGCATAAAAGATTGGATAATTGGGGTTTATCCAGATCCTTGTTGAGACATAATTGTATGCAGGTTGGGAGCAACTTTTGATGTAATTTCAACATTTGATATCAATAATGAAGCGACCGCTCACATTGGAAGCGGACCCAAAGATGTATCCGAGGAGGGGTGAACTTCGTCAACAACCTTTTGTTTGTCTCATCATTTCTTCTATGTCATTTCTTCATTTTGCAATTCTTATTCATTCATTTTTCCACAATTTTTATTGTTTATGTATTTCACATTAAGATCTAAATGCAATTAAAGTACATAGACTAACTTTCAAATCGATCAGTAATTCTTTCATTTTCGGATCAGGTTTTTGGTATCAAAGCTTTCGTTTTGAAGGTTTGACAGGGATTTTCAAGTGTTGGATGCTTACCAGGTCCATAAATTGGCACAAGGAGAACATTTTCACGGATAGACATGTCGTCTCCAAAAGAGGGAGATGAAAATCCTTTCAAGTATGACAAAGAAATCCTTGAAGCATTCATGAGTTTGAAATCGTTGGTGGAAGAGTTGGATCAAGAATACAAGGAAAGAACTGAAGGAGGTGGTACTTCTACAACATGTAAAGCAATAGGAGGTGGTGGTGACCCTCATGAACCTCTAGTTTCTTTAAATACTACTTATACTTTGAATAATGAACCATGTATATCTAATATGCCTTTGTTGAAAGGAAAACATAAGGGAAAGTTTAGAAATACTGCTACCGTGAAGAGGAATGATGAGATGCCTATTTGTTCTCACTGTGAAAAGAAGGGCCATGTTGTGGATCGATGTTGGAAATAACATCTGTTAGGGTCCTAACCCGCACATAGGTAGATTAACATATCAGATGTAATAAAGGTCAATATTAATAAGGCCTTTCAATAAAATAGAATAAGGCAGATGTAAGAAGACCTAATAGAAGCTTTCACTTCTAGAAGGATCTTCCTCTAGATGCTTCTCTTGATAGACATTTTGTATAAATAAGGGTCGAGGGTATGAAAACCCTAGCTTGGAGATTATTGTAACAGAGTGTTGCTCGATTGGAGGTTTCCCCCTCAAAGAGGCCTGTGAACATTGCTTTCTGAATCAAAGTGCTATTTCTATTGTTGTTCTTATACCATTTCTGTGTTATTGTGGAGATTATGCTGGATATTTTACTCTTATTCTACCATTTCTACCATTTTATTTATGTTTTGCATATTTTTTATATCTGGTATCTTGCAACATCCGATATTGAAGCCGAAATGGGATAGGCATCAGAAAGGCAAAAGAAAGACCGTGACCATAGTTCAAGGTCATGGATTGGATTATGGAGACGAATCTAAGGTGATTTCCATGGGTCTTAAAGGTGACGTTTATGTTGCTAATTGTTCATTTTCTTCTACTTCAAAGATTTTTATGAGCCCTTATGAAAGAAAGAAGACTGAATTATTTCACATATGAATGATTTCCAAGCATACCAAATTTGAGATACTTATTGATAGTGGGTCTTAGGTAAATCTCATTTCTGAGCAGGTGGTTAGAAATTTGGGATCAGAGATGAAACCTCATCCTAATCCATACCCTTTGGGATGGGTTTGTGAAGATGAAAAATTACATGTGTCTCATCAATGAAAATTAAAGTTTTCTGTCACATTTGGGTTTGTAAATGAGGTAGAATTGGATGTAGTCCCTTTAGACATTTGTGGGATTGTAATAGGGAGTCCATACTTGTATGATAGAAAATCCATTTTCTTTTGGGAGCATAATAAGTACCACTTATTTAAATATGGGATCAAATACATTGTAAAAGATCACAAGATGAAGAATGATTTGTTTTTGGCTGCTATAGGGCAGATGAAGATGTTAGTAAATGCAAGCAAGGTTTTATCTTTCATTTCGATAAAATATTGTGATCTTGGAAATGAAATAGTTAAGGTTGATATTGACTATGATCAAATATTTCAGGACAAAAAACAAGTACGTCATGAGGGTTATAGCATGAAAGCATCTCGGATCTCAATATACATCCTTTGGTTGACAGAAAAGAAGATCCATTAGTTATCACTTCTTCTGTAAAGAAAGACAAGATTTTTATGGGTTGATTCTATTTAACATATGCAAGTTCGGTTTTATGTCTCAGTTTGTTGATATTTAGTTGTGTTTGGATAGTAGCTTTGACATTGAATGAATATCTATGTAAATATGATAGAATGATTAAGTTTGTCAACAATATGATGGTTGTTTTGATCTTTTTAACATTGAGACAAGTGATCATAAACCAAGTAAGTTGGATAGTGGATACATGACGAGTGGGGAGGCAGTACCCTCACTTTATTTATGTATAAATAAAACTTTTGGTGGTCCAAAATCTTTTTAGTGGGGACGAATGATCCAAAAGGATTTGTGATCTCTCAAAAATGATTTTTTTTTTTTTTTGAATGCTGAAAAAAATTATACCATTGCATAGTTCTCGGTGAGACCTTTATGATGGTATAAATAGCTTGTCAATCAGAATTTGTATTCCAAATTTATCGCGTTATGAATTTTTTGACCAATAATAAAAAAGTCAATAGGGATACATGGCATTTCCTGTGGTGAGATGTGGAAGCATGAAGTTGTGACACATAGCAGCTGTAGAGGTGATGTGGCAGTTGGAGAGGTGACATGACAGAGGAAGTGCTCGGTGAGACCTTTGTGATGGTATAAATAGCTTGTCAATCCAAATTTGTATGCCAAATTTATTGCGTTATGAATTTTTTGACCAATAATAAAAAAAGTGCTCGGTGAGACCATTATGATGGTATAAATAGCTTGTCAATCTGAATTTCTATGCCAAATTTATTGCGTTATGAATTTTTTGACCAATAATAAAAAAGTCAACAGGGATACATGGCATTTCCTATGGTGAGATGTGGAAGCATGCAGTTGTGACACATAGCAGCTGTAGAGGTGATGTGGCAGTTGGAGAGGTGACATGACAGAGGAGGGAGAGGTGACATGACAGAGGAATGTGGCAGGTTCCTATTGTGACACATGGTGGCGTTTTGTTGATGGCATGTGGTCCAATCCAGTGGTGCCACATGGCACCCTGGGATTGGTCAAGGTGACCAAGTTCAAAAACTCATTGAGAAACTACCAACGAGAGGTTCGAAACTACGACATCCCTGAGAACCCAATGAACTCATATCCACAAGTTATCCAACAAGCCATCTATATCACTTCTTAAAAGGTGGTTGCATTTAATTATTTAAAGTCATAAATTATTTTGATGACATAAAAGACCTGCCTAAGTATCCACTCCTACAAACACTCCAACAAATTCAACATTCCAAGATTCGATAAGATATGGTTTGGTAATGATATTGTTTGGTAATGGGATTCAAAATTGTCTCCATGGGGATTTGGGTAAGATAATGTGTCATATATAAAATACCACATAAAAAGTGGAGCGAATAAGTGGGATGGTTAAATATGGTTTTTGGTATTATTATATGCCATATTATAAATACAAGTCAAACTCCCTTAAAAAAAAGGGACGGCCATATATTATTGTAGTCATATATATTTTGGGGATATGGTTTAGTTTTGGGGTATTATTATACCTAATCCCATTAAAAGATGAGTGGTTAAGATTTAAAACATATTTTGGAATTTTGACCATATATTATGGCTAATCCAAATATTTTGTATGGTTAATTAAATATTCCAAAATCCCATTTGAATTGGATTAAATATTTCAAATCCCTTTTAAAGTGGATCTTAAACCAATTTATCCATGACCATTTCGTATTTAAACCAAGGTATTTTCCATTGTTGAGGGTGGATTTTATTTTTTGGGAAGAATTGCTATGTAAATGTAGAGATATTCCCTGCATAGAATATTGGAGAAGTGGGTTTTAGCCAAAGCCTTGTTGAGATATAATTATATGCGGGTTGGGAGAAAATTTTGATGTAATTTCAACATTTGACATCAATAATGAAGTTGTCGCTCATATTGGAATTGGACCCAGAGATGTATCCCAGGCGGGGTGAACTCCGTCAACAACCTTGTGTTTGTCTCTTCTTTTATGTTGTGTCATTTCTTCATTTTACAATTCTTATTCATTCATTTTTCCGTAATTTGTAATGTTTATGTATTTCTCATTCTCGATCCAAATGAAATTTAAATACATAAACTAACTTGTAAATTGATCAATAATACCTTCGTTTTCGGATCAAGCTCCCTCCTCATTCCTCTAATTCCACAATTGTTCCTTGAGACTGAGGATATCTCCTGCAAACATTTCGTTTCCATCTCCTATAAACTTTGGGGGTGGTGAAAATTAAGTGTGTTTCATTCAATTTCAACCTGATGCTTTTGAACCCCAACTTGGGTGAGGGATGAGAACGAATTGGACTTGGGAAATGCGAGAATTGGACTTTTGGTCTCTAACGAATTAACCATGTAGGTCTTTGGTTGAGCCCGCTCCTCCTACGTCCGATGACACAGTTGTAATCAAAGTCCAATCCAAGGAAATCACTAAGGATATCTCTCAATTAGATCAATTCATGTTCGGCTCTCAAGGATCTAGGGTTTTACACCATTGTTACAAAGGATTTCAAATAAAAGAGGGAAAAGGGAAAATGCGAGCGTACCTTGGATTTTTTTTTATCTGCTTGGTTGTTTGATTCTGTGCAATTCACAATCATCTAGACTGCCTTGTTTCTATCAAATCGTGCATACATTCAAATTGTTGCAATTCCTTCACTATGCTGTTAGAGTTCATGCTTGTCCCTATGTGTTGCTTCTTTTCATAATTTCTAGAAAATTTAGTCTGTAGTCTAGTTCGTGCTCAAAGTCTAGTTCATCCTCATCCCTTGTCTAGGTTGGGTTTGGTAAGGGACACATCGGAATTGAATGCAGTGCATTCAATTTACACTTCCCTCAAAGTCTGCAAGGGGTGCTAGAAACATAATGTGTATAGGAGATCTCCTCAGTCCTAAGGAACAACAACGAGGAGAGCGATTTGTCAGAAATATATATTATCAATTTGATGTATCTCGAAATTCATGGGCTCATGCCTCGTGCATATTATCATGCATCCATAATGCCTCATCCATGCATGTATGTACTTCAAGCTGAAACATAAATTTTCTCTTAGGTCAATCAATGGCTTATTGCATAGTGGATATGGTTTGTCCTCTACAATTAGGGTTCACTTACATAAGTGTCTCTACTACAACGCATATTCATTACTAAAGGTCATGTAAGTGTCTATACTGCAGTGTGTATTAGTACATAGGGGATGGTTGGAAACCAAGTTCATAATTTAAATTAGAGCTCTAAACAATTGTATTCGATAATGGTTGGTAGTAGGTACCATTGTGTCAAAATCGACGAGTGATATGTACCATAACACTAAACCAATGGTTAGGAATTTCCCCTTTCCATCATGTCCGTTGGATGGTGAATAGTGTGATATCCAATGGCCAAAAGAAATTTTGTATAGACTAATCATTGGCTTAATGCATCATGCATATATTTTTCCGTCAAGAATGCAGAGAAAATTATGCACCATGAAGTGAGCTAATCATTGGTCGTGTGCCATCTTCTTCTGTCCTTTGGATACCTCACTACTCACCATCAAACAAATAGGTTGGAAAAGACACACTATCAAGGATTGAATTAGTGCATGGTGCATATTACTTGCCTAAAGATTGGCTATGTATTTACTTCACTATATATTAATTAATAAAGGTTACGCAAGTTTTTGTACTGCACTATATATGAATGACTAAATATTGGAAAATATTATCCATCATGCAACAAACCAATGCAACAAACCAATCATTGGGCTAAGACAATTACTAGGTTTCCCAATTTCCTATGATTTCCCATGGACATGGCACCCATGAGCCATGGATGACATGTAAAATACGAAACATGAAATTTAAATTCATAAAGCCCGCTCTTTCGTTCTCCCCTTAAATTTGTCTTTTCTGCCATACCTACTGTTGCGTGTTCTTTGCCATATCCCCACACCCACTTCCTTTATTTCCTTGAATTCTAGGTAAGATATGCATATATTGATTATAGAAAATTATTGCTCAACATATATATACCTTGTTCTATAGCACAATCCTTTCAATTTCTTTGTGATATGATAAACATATAAGAATAATTGAATCATAACTTCGCATGGAAAGGCTTCAGTGGATATTAACAAAGTCGTTTACACCCATGAAAGATAATTGTTGTTTTAATGAGAATGGGAAAGAAAAAGAGAAAGTGGAGGCATGGTGGGTTCCTCATCCAAAAAACGGGTCTATCCGGAGGGACAACATAAATGTATTGACGACGTTCATAGTTAGAAGGAGTTGCATGAAGAAGAGAAAATGTATTGGTTCCAATCCATGAAGGACGTTAAAAACCACCCTATCATATTGATCTCAATGCTTATATTAGCTTAGATTAACACTATTTTACTATTTAGAGAATGTGAAAGATAAGATAAGTTGTTATAGTTTGCTAAGACGATTTTACACATAAGAGAGATAATAAATAGATACTCCATGTGTTTTGGATTTATTTTTTTCGAGTTTCTTGGACAAGGTATTTAGTATGTAACGACACTCATACACTAAGTTGAATAGTATAACATGACTTACAACACATATTCATATAATATTTTAAAGTAATTATTGTAATTTATTTATTTATTTAATTATTTATTTCAATATCTCAACAAAACATTATGTTTGAGTGTGTAAATTTCCATAGTTATTCATAATGATAAAGTTTTTTATGGACAAACACTATGTGCAAGGGTTCGAAACCTCTGATGTTTCGAGTGGAAACTCCACCCATCTTCAAGGACATAAAAAGCTCGTATGGTGGAACAGAGTGTTGAGTTTCTTATTTATAAGACAAGAGATTAAGTGATCATTGATGGAGAGAGAAAACTCCAATGGGAAGTAGCCGTTGAGATAAAGATAAATTATTTAAAGGTGTTGAGAAAAAACATAAATAAAATTAATTAGAGAAAAAAATAGTCGTTGAATTAATAAACCTAACATTACTAAATAACAAATCTCCTCCATTTTATAGCTTAATAATAACCCCTATATCCTTATCCTCAAATATGAAAAAGGTAATTCCACTGTCATTATGTATACCGTCCATTATGAATCTAAATTACTCAACCCTATGTCCTCCTCCACTTACAAAAATCTTAATAAAAACCCTATTAATGCTATCACTAGCTTGGTTACTAAAGTCATCAAACCTTCCTCCCTTAATCCTTCTATCCAAAATTACCTCCTTCATCATAACCCCCAAACCCCAAGGATCTTTGGGCAACCCAAAATTCATAAAAATGATATTTCTCTTAAGCCCATAGTGAGTGATATAGGAACCCCCACTCATGCCCTTGCTCGTTTTCTTTATGATAAACTTCAATCCTTCGTCGATAAAACCTTCTCCTTTAGCAAAGAATCCACCGACTTTATTCATAAAACCCACAATCTCCACCTTGAGGAACAAGAAATTATGGTCATCTTCGACATGGTCTCTCTTTTCACCAAAATTCTTGTGTTTGAATCCCTTTCCCTAATCTCCAACATAGTAGACCCTGAAAATCTAGAACTCATAAAAATTTGCCTCTCCTCAACCTTTTTCACCTTCAAAGGGGTTTTCTATGAACAAACTGATGGCACAACGATGGGTTCGTCGTTATCCCCAGTGGTTTCCAACATTTTCATGGAACATTTTGAAACTTTAGCCTTATGAAACTTTCACCTCAAAACTAAGTGTTGGTTTCGTTTTGTTGATCATGTTTGTCATCTGGCCTCATGGCCAAGCCAACTTAACATATTTCTTCAATCATCTTAACAACCTTCCCCCCCACATCCAATTCACCATGGAAAATGAAAAGGAAAACTCAATCCCTTTCATATATGTTCTCATCTCTTGCCTTCCAAATGGCTCCATCTCCCACCAAGTCTACACGAATAAAACTCACACTGATAGATACCTCAATTCCAACTTCCACCATCATCCAGCTCAAAAATTCGTTGTCCTTACAACCCTGGCCACTCAGGCCATCTGTATCTCTTCCCCTCAAAGGAAAAGGCCCACCTAGCAAAAATCCCTTTATCTAATGGCTTCTCCCTCTCTCAAATCAACCAAGCTTTCCGTGCAACCATCAACCCTAAACCTAATATTACCTCCCCCTCCACCCTGCCTCGTGCCCTCATATCTCTACCTTATATCCAAGGCACCACCGATATAATATCGAAACTCTTAGCTAAGAAAATAATCAAAACCATATTCAAACCATACAAAACCCTAAAATAACTTTTTAGAACTACCAAAGACAAACTCGACTCGATGCTTGGCCCAAGAGTTTACCAAATCCCTTGTTTAGTTTCAATGTTTCTAATTGTAACTATTTGTCTCCTCTCTTTCCTGCTAAATCCATGGGCTCTTTCCTGCGAAATATGTGGCTGAGAACCGATTAAAGGAAGAGACATGTGCGATTTGTTTAGACGGGCTACAGTTCAGTTGGACAGATTTGAGAGAACGCCTCAAGGAAAAAAGAGATTTCGTAATCGTAGGACAATTTACCCAATACTATATGTTGCCTTTCTTCGAGAATATTTCCACAATTTCGGGCCCTGTCCATTCACAATTCTGTAGTTTATCAATTACTATATAAAACCCCAAACTATATCTATTTGTAGATGTGTTTATCTCTCAATGACATTGATAGCAAAACTTGGAAGAATGTGTTGTGGGTCTGTTCAAAGTGTGGAGGGAGCACACAATCAAAGGTTCTACATTGGATAAACGATAGTTTGTATACATCATCATGGTAGGGAGTTTATAACTTTACACCAGTGTCTGATACACACAAGCGTGTTTAAAAATACAGAGATAAATTCAACATTTGGGTACTATCACATGAAGGCGGCATTAAATTCATCCCCTTAATTGGTTGGTACACAAAAAACCATACACGTGATAAGAGATGGTAGAAGGAGAATCAACATGAGTTGGGTCATTCCTACAATGTCTTCTAGAGGGAAGTTTGTCTCTTGCTTTATGGGCTTCGCCAGATTCAACATAGAGAAGCCTGTAAGGCCAGTTAAGGTTAGGACAGGTTCTCATTCAAAGCCTGAAATGGTATTGAGGGCTGCCATAATTTCCAAGTGGGTACTTGCAGTCTTGATGGAAATGTCATGTGCTTCGTTGGTGTGGATATGTAGAGCATATTATGTAGTGGAAAGTGTTCTAGAATTGGTGCCTCAACTGTCATTGAAAGTGAGGGCTCTATGGGGGCTCCTTTGGTTTGAAATTTTCAGGTTTTCAGTGTTTTTAGAGATCAATGATTGCTTATATCTTCCCTCTTCGCTCTTTAAGCATTATTTTCTATGGCCGAGACATCCATCATGAAACTGTGGCTCTGGAAGGTAAATTTGATTACTTTCTCTTCACAACTATAATTTTAGTTTTGAAGACAATTTTGAAAATTAATCCCTTATTTTTCTTGTTTCGTTTAATCAGAAAATTAATGGCTTACAAACATAAAGTCCACCTCTAGGTCTTTCAAGGCCTAAGAGGAGATGTATAGCCTAAAAATATATGGAGGAGATTCCATACTTAAATCTTAAACCACTAGTAGGGTCAACATACACTACCAAAATTGACCCTTCGAAAAACCATAATACACAAAACAAACACATATGGGACCGAATTGCCGAATCCAAATTCATAATTAAGTTTATTTTCCCTTTCAATCCTTTTTTCAATATACCCAAACTGTGATTCAATATAATGACAACAACCACCCACCCTCGTGGAATTAGACTATTGTTTCATTTTCCACAACCTAAATTTTGTAGAATTATGGCATCAATCACTCTACATTTCTGAGTCGATAGTAGTTATTCTGGACACACTTATATCCATGTGGATATTTCCCTACAAATTGGAGGTGTCTGTTCAACATGCATCCTTCAAGCGAGTGTGGGGACCCCATGGTCACTTTATGTAGTAATTGGTGTTTAATGCAGTCTTCTGTACAAATTGGAGGTGTGTGGTCAACATGCATCCTTCAAGCGAGTGTGGGCACCCAATGGTGAATTTATGTAGTATTTGGTGTTTAATGCAGTATTTTGTGCTCTCTTGAGAAAGTTCTGACTCCACTATTACATTTAAAATATCTTGCATTCTCATCTCTGCTCATTGCATTATGGTCCTTGAGTGTATTTCCGTCAATCTGACCTCGTCCAACCTCGTTCCAATCGTAATCTTCTTCCAACCCGACCTCGTTCCAACGACGATCACCTTCCAGTCCGGCCAGCCGCCCCCCTTTCCTCGCAATTGATGCCAGTGCACTATCACTGTGAAATACTTGACGTGCATGCAGAAGACAAGATGACGAATTACAAGTAAAATCAAAATAACTATAAAATAATGTAATATAAAAAAAAAAAAATATTAAACAATGTGACAAGTTGGTCTCTGGAATGATTATCCCGCAGGAAATCAGGCCTCGTTCCAATCACAATCACCTGCCAATCCGACCTCGTTCCAATCACAATCACCTGTCAATCCGACCTGCCACCTCCTTTCCTCGCGGATGATTCGAATGCATTGGAGTAAGATAACTATGCAATATTTTGGTTTTGTTGGTGATCATTATACATCCCATCTCCGACAAACCCAAAAACCCATCTCCCAAGTCTCCGTTCTGTCTCGACATTGGTCCATCATCATTCACGTCACCCATTCCATTTCAAATTCAATCCCGACTGTACTCATGGTGGATTGTAGCTTGACGTCCCATCTCAAATTCAATGCAGGGTAATAGGTGTAGGTTCAAATTCCCCACTCCCATGTCCGATCTCCCCCCTACCCAGACAATTGAGCTACGAAACGAAAACAAGACCTCCCCTGCAACAAGAGCCATAACAAGACGAACAAGACGAGAAACGATTCGAGATTGGTTTGGTTTGATTTCAATAAAAACTCACCGTGAACATCAACGCCCTCTTCCCTTTGGTTTGTTCACTTACATGTTAGTGCACCACCTCACCATTCCAATGATTGATCACTGCGACACTCTCTTCCCTTTGTTTTTTTCACTTACACTATCACAAAGAACTATCACAAAATAGTCTGAATCATTGGCCAAGTGCACTTTAAAATATCAAAACAAACTAGTTAAAGTGGTCCATCGTGACTACTCTTAAGATGTTGAAGAACTAGTATGGTTTCAAAAAGATTGGATGGTCTTGACTGCCATTGTAGCTTCAATGCCAAAGGGAAGAGGCACCGATGTTCATGGTGAGTTTTAACCCAAATCATATCAAACCAATCTCAAATCATTTCTCATCTTGTTCTGGATCTTACTGCAGGGGAGGTCTTATTTCTGTTTCGTAGCTCAACTATCTGGGAAGGAGGGGATCTCAGATGCCGGAGTGGGGCATTTGAACCTACATATGCCACCTTGCATTGAATTTGATATGGGACGTCAAGCTACCAGCTACACTGAGTGCATTCGGCATTGAATTTAAAATGGAACGGGCGACGTGAATGACGATGGGCCCATGTTGAGACGGAACAGAGACTTGGGAGACGGGTTTTTGGGTTTGTCGGAGATGAGACATATACGATAGCTGACAAACCCAAAAAGTTGCATAGTTAGCTTAATCCGAGTGCATTGCCAATGTGAAAGACTTGATGTGCATGCAAAGAAAGGGGTCAACGAATTACACGTAAAATTAAAATAATTATAAAATAATGTAATGTAAAGAAAACAACTATAAAATAATGTGACAAGTTGGTCTCTACAGTGATTATCGCACATGAAATCGGTGCAAGATTCTAAAAAAATAGAGTAAGGCCAATAGGGGATGAAGAGATCAGAACAAAACAAAAGATTTTAAAGGATGAATCTCAATAATGGAGTTAATTAATTACTTCAGCAAAACTCCATGACCTAGCTAATACTTTTACGTTGAAGAGTTGGGATTTTTGACGAAAAACCATGTAGATTTCTAAGGAGTGTTTGTCAGAAAATGAGATAATCTACCATGCATATTTCTCATGATTGTTTCCCATAAAATGAGCATAACTATGAATAGGAAACATGTTTATAGTTTAACTTGTAAATGTTTAACAAGAGGATCCATCTTTCAGGGTGTTGTTAGGCGTGAGCTAAAATGCCTCTTTATGAAGGAATCACAAGTACATATTCATGCAGGAATTGCAAGTTGGATGTTTCACGCAGGAACTGCAATTTTGATGTTTCACATAGATCGAAAAAATTTAAATCACATTTCTAAAAAATTCAAAGATTCTAAAAACTTGTAAATTACATTTTTATTTGAGAGAAATTGAGTTTTTTAAACAAGGTGGGATTGTAGTTTCAAAATTTCTAAAGAATAAGAAAAAAACTGTAAAAGAGAATTCAATATTAGGGTTATCATCATAAATTTCAACTCAACAATGACGGGCGTGACTGGTAAAATTGACCTTTATCCAGACTGATGGCAAGATTGCTTCCAACCAGGCCTAGAATTTCAAATTTCCCTTACCTTTCAAATGAAATATTGGTGATGGCTATTTGGTTTTTATGCCCGTCATTTTATGTTTTTGGCATATTCATGAGTGTCAATTTTTTTTTTCTCTTATATAGACCTTGCTTCTATAACTTCAAAAGAAAAAATACTATCTTTTTTGGTGGGGAGATAGAAGCATAGATAAATCATTTCCACCAAATTCCTTGCAAATTGCAAGCCAACAATAGTGGTTGAGTCCAAATTTTACATCTAAACTTTGAGTAAATCATTGAAGTGTAAAGACTAGGAGTAAGGCAACGTCAAATTTAATTTATTGTTTCATTTACTCTTAGAACGAACCTTTTTCAAGTTTGTAGATGTCGTAGGTTTCAATAGACCTTAAGTAAGCTAAGTACCTACCAGAAATTATGACAGATACTTTACCTAGTAAAACTTAGATTTGACGGCTTCAAATTTTACATGCCGATAAATGTTGACGTGCATAGTTGGTATCTATATGTCAAATACGTCTTAAAATGAAAAAAACGTCCTATGGAACGTCAAATTCCAGGCCTGCTTCCAACTGATGGAAAATTTACAAATATTTCCCTACTGGTTTTGCGCATGCAGAGTTTTACAACCTCAATTTTTTTGGAGCTTAGGAAAGAAATCATCAACTTATTCAAGGTGCAAGCCCAAATTCATGGTCATTTGGTAATATTATAGAAGCACATTAAATTACCAACTACAAGTGTTAATTGTCTTAATTCATCGACCCGTGATTTGCATGTGTCGCATGTCTTTCACACTGGCAGTGCATTGGCATTAACCGCGAGGAAAGGGATAGTTGGCCAAACTAGAAGGTGAGTCTGATTGGAACAAGGTTGGACTGGCAGTTGATTGCAATTGGAACAAGCCCTAACAAGGTCAGACTAACAGAAAGGGTTGATGGAAATTTAGTCGATGACCATAAGGCATAAGCCATGGATGCATGGAAATATCTATCCAATGCATGGCATGGATGTACTTTTCCCTACATTGGAAACCATGCATTAAGCCAATCATTGGCTTAGTGCATGGAGCCAATCATTGGCTTAGTGGATGGTGGATAGATATTTATGAGTTGAATTACCAGCTACCAACATTAATTTCCTTAATTCATCATCGTGTGCTCTGCATGTGCATCATGTCTATCACACATGCGGTGCATTGACATATAGGTTTATCCACTCATATAATCAAACAAAGAAAATCTCCTTGAGGCTCTTTTAGTAATTTTCCATAATAAATCTTGTTCTCTCTTTGTAGAAACACAATTCTCTCCTTTCCTATGTGAAATATGGCTTAGGGGATTTCATGTAGCCTAATTGCTTATCCATATTGCAAACGAATAGAGAAACCCTTCTTCCACCATTTCCCACCCATGCACTACATATTACTAGCTCAAAAGTTGCTCCTTTGGTTGCACAATGTTTGTAGAGGTGGTCTTTATAATATCTAAGCAGTTATGCAACAAAGTTTTGGTAGCACTAGTAAAATGAAAGAAAAATGGGAAAAGTGGCCATCCTAACTTTTTTCAATGACATTCTGTTGACATGGCCACAAATAAATTTTTGTTAGATGATAGAAACATATTGTGTAATAAGATATGATATGTTTAGCAGGTGAGGTTGAGAGGATGCAATTAATTTTCTCTTGGCGCAGAGAGGAAAATAATGTCATTGTAATATGAAAACCTTGCGTTGGAAGAAATGGATTTTGAAGGGTGAGAGGTTGAATTAAGGAAACATGGCTCAGAAATGTTGACCAAATGGATGTTATAGAATTGGTTGAGACCCAAGATAGGTAATTTGTGATTATTCCTTCTAGCACTATTGAACCTACTATGGCTCAAATGGAGCAAGATGGTGGATGCTACAACTAAGGTTCCAAAAGATCAAAACATTAGATACAAGCACTTCCTAAAGAAAGGAATAATTTGTTTACACGAATGAGGATAAATGAACGTCATTTATGGTAAAAGGACTGCTCATGGAGAAAATGTAACCTTGCAAAAACTAAAAGGACAGTTTACAGTATTCAAATCATGTAAACATGTCAATTATATGACTTTAACCCTAAGTGCCAGTGAAAAATGTTTAAGTGACATAAAATACAATATTAATAACTTAAAGAATAACTACTACTGTAAAAATTAAAGAATATATATATATGGAACATAACAACTACTCTGCACACTAGATGAACAAAAGGTTTTTTATTTATTTCATATTGAAATATAATGCAGGTAAAACATCTTACATCCCTTTCTCTGTTGCTGTACGGATCTGTACTGTAGACACTGTACGGATCTGTTACTAGCTGTACGGATCGAGGCTGCTCCTTTTCTCTATATCTCAGAGATGAGTAATGCATCAGTTTCCTCTTGAACATGAAGTGGTTGGCCCTAACTCGGCCTTATTGTTTCTAACTTGATAGATCTGATCGACCCCTAGCTCGGTCGTACATGGTACAGAACCGTATGGGTTCCCCTTATTCTTTATTCTGTTAGCTCGGCCTCCCTCTAGCTCGAGTTCTTCTCGCTCACTAGGTATATTTATTTTCTTTCCTTTTTAAATCTCTTTGAGGTCCATGTGGGTCCTACCCAATCGATCCCACCCATTATATATTGAACAAGATCAATGGTTGAGACTTATTCTTTTAGTGAGATAATTTATGTTTACACTTTATGTAATTTTATTAGACAAAAAACTAATCCTCACTATATTTTTAACACTCCCTCTTAGTGAGGAATGGGTTTTCTATGACCCCCAATTTTTCCCTGAAATACTCGAATTTTCCCTTAAACAATCCTTTAGTAAGAATATTTGCAACTTGCTCATTAGTAGAGACGTACTGAAGCTTTACTGCCCCTTTATGTACTCTGTCCTTGATGAAGTGATATTCGATTTCAATGTGCTTGGATCTATCATGAAACATTGGATTCACGGATATCTTAATACAACTCTGATTATCACAATATATTTTAGTGGGATCCAACATTATATCAAATAGATCTACAAGAATTTTCTGAAGCCAAATGGCTTCACAACTTGCCTGGATGGCTCCCATGTACTCGGCCTCTACTTAACTGAGAGCTACTGATTTTTTTTTTCTGTTGTACCAAGAGATCATGTTTGATCCCAAACTGAAGTAGCATCCAAAGGTACTCTTTCTATCAATCATGCTTCCAACCCAATATGAATCGGAATATCCCATTAGTTTGACTTGGTCTCCGTGGACATAATGAAGTTTGTATTCTATGGTACCTTTCAGGTACCTCAAGATATTATTTACTACAATCCAATTTACTCTCCTGGGGTCCACCATGTGTTGACTGAGAGTGTTGACAACAAAACATATATCAAGTATGGTATTAGTCAAATACATCAAGCATCCAATTAATTTTCTGTAAATGGTAGGATTCACCTTCTTTGACTCAGAGGAATTTAGTTTCTTGATATTAGTAATCATGGGAGTGGCCATGGGTTTATAGTCCTCCATCCCAAATCTTTTGATAATCTCAATTGTATATTTTCCTTGACCAAGGAAAGCTTCACCCTTTTGTTGCCATATCTCTAGACCAAGAAAATAATGCATTGGGCCTAGGTCCTTCATCTCAAATTATTCATCCAGGTCCTTCTTGCAACTTGTGATTAGAGTTTATGCTCTTGTTAGAAAGAGATCTTCTACATAGAGTAGAAGAATAAGAATGTCCCTTTTTCTTATGAGAAGGTAAATATTTGAGTCGACATCACTCTTAACAAATCCAATGTTGTGTAGGTAGTTGTCTATTCTTTAGTACCATGCTATGGGTGCTTGTTTGAGGCCATACAAAGCCTTTTTTAGTTAACGGGCATGAATTTATCTATCATGAACTTCAAACCCTTGTGGTTGTTTCAAATAGACCTCCTCTTCAATCTTCCCATTGAGGAATGTTGTTTTAACATCAATTTGATGTATTTTCCACCCCATCTGAGTGGCAATATATATAACTGCACGAATGGAGGTGTAACAAGCTATCGAGGAGAATGTCTCTTCATAATCCACTCCTTTATGAGAGAAGTCTTGAGTAACAAATATGGCCTTATATTTGTCAATGCTTCCATCTACTGCATGCTTTATCTTATATATCCATTTGGAGTTGACTACATATTTGTCCTTTGGTCTGGGTACTATTTCCCATACATCATTATTCATTATGTAGGTATATCCTCCATCATAGAATCGTTCCATGTTTTCTTTTCAATAGCTTCTTCAAAGCAGGTTGGTTCGGATTCAATTATATTACTCATGAGAGAAACATATCCTAAGTACCTTTGAGGAGGTATGCTTGTCCTGACTGAGGTCTTTGGTGACTTTACTTGCTCATTGGTTTCCTTCAACAACTGTTCCACCCAATTTGGTTTCTATTTTCTGGAAAAGGATAATTGTTCTTCCTCTTATTGACCCTCTATGGGAAGGTATGCCCCTTTTGGGGAGAGTACCACTTCTTGCTGGGGAACCTCTGTTTCTGAAATATCTCTGTCTTGACATGATTTTCGGAGGGCTCTTTCTTCTTCAAATTTTATGTCTCTGCATACGATTGTCTTCCTAGTGGAAGGGATGTATATTCTGTAGCTTTTGGATGTCTCACTGTATCCCACCAATATTCTCTTCTCTGTTGTAGGATCCAACTTGGTCCTTTTCTCAGTAGGGATATGGCAGTAAAAAACACAACCAAAGATGCGAAGGTGAATGATGCATGGTTTCTTCCCCATAAATGCTTCTTCATGTGTTACATTTCCAAGCACTTTATGAGGACTTCTATTTTGAATATACACAACAATGTTGCATGCTTCTTCCCAAAGGAATATTCTGATAATGTAGCATTGTCTTTGCTGCACCAACAATGGCTCCATTCTTTCTCTTTGAAGCCCCATTCTATTGAGGGGTATATGGGACTGTCAGTTCTCTTTTTATTCTAGCTTCAACACATAATTTATTAAATGCATGAGATGTGTATTACCCCCCATTATCATTCTGAGGGATTTTATTCTCTTCTCTGTTTTATTTTCAACAAAAACTTTGAAATCTTGAAATATCTTGAGCACCTCTTCTGAGGTTTTTCCTATCGAGAAATAAATACAATTTTTTCTAGAGAAGTTGTCTATGAAGGTGATGTAGTATCTGAATTTCCCTCCTATGGAAAAGGAAGACATGGTACCACAGATGTCAGTATGAATCAAATCTAAGATACCTTTGGACCTAGAATCGCTCTTAGGGAAGGGTGCTCTTACATATTTACCTAGAGTGCATCTCTTACATACCTCATGCTGTTATGTGGAGAAGGAAGGAATTCCTTTCACAATCTTGCCCATAATTTTAAGAGCTCCATGTCTAAGATGGGCCACACGCCTATGCCATAACTCACAGTCTTTGGTTCTATTATTGCTTGCTAGAGCATAATGAGAGTCGAACTACAACTTATATAGCTTGTCCTTTCTTATTCCAATAACTTGCTCAGATCCCTCACTTAGACCTTTTGGTTTAATATAAGCCCTTCGATCTTTGAAATGAGACCATATTCTTCCTTAGTCTCGGAACATAAAGGACATTTGAAATATAGAGAGGTTTACTGGACTCCCTCTCAAATTTTATAGTTCCTATTCCTTTTGGATGATAAGCATAATCATCACAAAGAAAAATATTGAACCCAAATTCCTTTTCGAGCAGACTGTTGAAGTAGTGTTTATGACCAGTCATATGACTGGATGCTCCATTGTATATGTACCAAATATCATTGGTGCAGGTACAAGAAAGACATGCTTTGCAGACATCCTCTGCCATTTATCTGGAGTTTTCCTTTGGTGAGAGTTGTTTGATTTGACCTAGCTCTGATACGATGTAAAAATTAAAGAATATATATATATATATAT
The DNA here is from genome assembly GCA_009831015.1 of Picea engelmannii. Lineage (NCBI taxonomy): Eukaryota > Viridiplantae > Streptophyta > Pinopsida > Pinales > Pinaceae > Picea > Picea engelmannii. Next base: position 70,596 of record ML812634.1, read on the forward strand.
ATGGAACATAACAACTACTCTGCACACTAGATGAACAAAGGGTTTTTATTTATTTCATATTGAAATACAATGCACGTAAAACATCTTACAACCCTTTCTCTATTGTTGTATTGATCTGTACTGTAGACACTTACGGATTTGTTACTAGTTGTATGGATAGGGGCTACTCCTTTTCTCTATATCTCAGAGATGAGTAATGCATCAATTTTCTCTTGCACAGAAGTGTTTGGCCCTAACTAGGCCTTCCTCTTACTAACTTGATAGATATGATTGGCTCGTAGCTCGATCATACCTAGTACAAATTGTACGAAACCGTAAAGGTTTTTCTTTTTCTTTACTCTGCTAGCTCGACCTCCCTCTAGCTCGAGTTCTTCTCGCTCACTAGGTATATTTATTTCCTTTCCTTTTTACATCTCTTTGAGGTCCATGTGGGTCCTACCCAATCGATCCCAACCATTATATCTGGAACACGATCAATGGCTGGGACTTATTCTTTCAGTGAGATAACTTATGTTTACACTTTATGTAATTTTACTAGACAAAAAACTAATCCTCACTATATTTTTAATAGTGACATCTACCAGGGTGGCTTCTTTCATTGAATCTATAAAAAATAAGAGTTGATCCTCTATTTTGCACTCTATATTATTTTCCATTTGAATGTTTAAATGATTATTCATGCTCTGTATTAAGCATGAGAGTATTTGCTAAGGGATATTCATCAATATAGACAGAAGCTTCAAGGTATGACACTGCTCATTGCCTCCCCACTGATCACACTCACCAAGAGGATTACATTCTTCCATACCACTCTCAATGAACAGGGAGACTAAATGGGTTAAGAATCCATCCCAACAAACTATGTAAGCACCCGATGCCATTCTAAATAAACCCAACTCACTAACCATCGAGAATTTGCCTAGATGAACATCACTGATTTAGTTTTCCAGAATTCCATAAGACCATTTCAATGAACCCCACAAAAATCCATTTCCCAGTTATGAATCAACCCCACCAAAATTATTATGTCTTCCTCATAGCGTTGGTTCGACCATGACCAACTCAACATAGCATGCAATATCCAAAATCCAAACAATGATCCATCCAAAGTCGCCAAAGGACGAGAAACCCCCATGATGAAACCCTACAATATCTCACCTGCACTGTAGTTCTCCATCCAATCAATGCTTAAACTCCCACCACAATAGAAAAATCTCAATATTGTGATGAGAATGAAGGGAAATACTATTTTAATGACTTGTTCCTCTTTGATTTGCTTCCAGTGTCGGATATCAGTTCAAAACCAGTGCATATAACTTCTAATAATTGTCATCAAGGAATTAAGTATGTGGAGGGAGCAACCCCATTTAGCTAATAAAACTGCTTTATTTGCCATGCTTTCCTCTTGGATGTTACTCAAACTAAGAATGTAAATAAAATATATGAACTTGAAGCTACAGACCATTCCTCTGATTCTAGCAATGATTTTGGAAATGGAGGGAGAATTTCTAGAGTTTTTGTTTTGCACTTGACCGATTATGAGAGACGAATCACCACAAATCAAAACATTCTAGATTTCCAAAGCCTTATGGAATTTGGAGGACCATTCCTTGGAATGAGGCAAGGGCTTATGCTTAATTATTTGTTGTTTATCCTGATGCAAAATTTTATTCTTTCTTTCCTTTAGGATTACAGATGAGCCTCCCGCACCTACCACCCCAGAATATTGGCATATTGAACCATATGAGTGATGGTATATTTTGTTTCCTTTTGTACATGTGAATTTTTTCTCATGCGTTATTTTGAGCACTTTGATGAGTTTTTTTTATGCGTTTTTCCTACGAGGTGGGTCATGAATTCTTGTTGATCATTGACATGTTTTTTCCTTTTAGAGAATTTGACTTGATCTAAAGAAAGATGCATTAATTCTACAAAACAAATATTTATTTTAAGGAATTAAATAAGATATAAGTATTGATTTAATAAGGGTCTAGATGGCGGCCCGCCTTACATACATGTTAGGTCACCCTTCTTATAATTGATTTAGGTTGCCCTTATGCATCACTAATGATATATTCCCTCTCTATTTTGGCTTTACATTTCCATTCATAATTGGTATTACACAACTTTCGATGTACTTGTGGGACCTAGACCATAGCTTCTTCAACAAATAACATGGAACTATGATGAGGAACTGTGTAAATCCGGACTATTAGAAATTCAAGATTTATTAGAAATTGGGGATTTCTTAAAAAAAGGTTTTTAAATAAGCCATAGTTTAAATGTTCTACATTTTGGCCCTGGCCCTTTTCCAGGGATATTTTCTGTTTAATTTTGTTAGAAATCTGGCAATAAATTGTTGGATCTTCATAATTGAGTGGCTTAGTCTGCATAATTCGATTGCCCCTGGGGTTTTCAAGCACGATGAATCTCTTTATGCATTCAAAAATGCAATTTAAACAACATAAAATTGTGATTTCGTCCATATTTATGTTGCTGGATTTTGGCAAAAAAATCCACAATGTAAAATGTTTAAACAATGCATTTAAATAAAAACCAGATTTTGGATATTGGATATCCAAATCTTCAACCTTCTCTCTCCTTGCTTGGAAATCCGAATTCCGGATGTTTGCAACAGGAAATACTTTGTAAACTCAAGGATATTCCAGCAACAACTCGTCCTTCAGCACTGCCACATGAAATGGTAGAGACCGTGTGTTTAAAGACCAAGTCAATGTTCAATAAATCATAGATTTTGACTTATTTGCAACATAACCATTACTTTCTATAGGGAGTAAGCTAAGTCTTCTACGAAATGGATCCCGATGGGACATCTCTGACACCTGGCTCCCATCCTGTCACTACTACATTGGGCAGAAATTACGACGAAATATTACGACGGTTTAAAATTTCGTCGTAATTTTTTTGCTTTTTTTGCACTAAATTTACTTTTTTTTTTTGGGGTCCAACTGTTCGCTGCTCTAGCGACCAACATTCCACGTTGGTCGTTCTAGCGACCAACATTCCAACTTTAGTCGTTATAACGACCAACTATGGCACGTGTGAGAATCAAACGATCATTGACTTATTGTTTGGTCAATTTGACCGAATTCATCGGAAGACTGACTAAATCAATCCTATATATATCTCAGTTACGACAAATGTGCTATAGTTGTGACACTCATTTTCTACAATTGTGTGAGTAATTTATGAAATGGTGTTCTGATGGAATGGTGTTCTTGTTTTTTATGAAATCTTGATTTCAATTCTCTTTCAAGAAGAGAAACATTGAATTGATCAGACTCTACATAGATGAGATTTTGAAGGTCAGTACTTAAAATTTTTCTTTGTGATTTAGTAATTTGGTGGTATTCAACTATTTTATGGTTTATTTTCACTCCTTAAATCAGATTTTATGGTTTATTTTAACTTTTGATAGTTATTATCTTTAATTTGATACCATTCCCACATGTTCTGGAACTCGAAAAACGCGATCTGGGTAGAAAGAATTAAATTATGTACTCTTCAACACATTCGATGGCTCATTGGTCTTGCATTTTTCCCTTTAGCCGCTGAAAGTCAGAGCTTTTAGTGGCTCCCTACACTGTCAAATTTGCCACTTAGCCACCGGAAATCCTAAAATAAACTCCTATCTGATACATCACATATCTCTACCTCATGAATATCTAGTGATCCATTAAATTATTATGTTTGCCTTCAATTGACGTATTAAAACCCTTAATGTGAAGATATGTATCTAAAAGGAGTTAGAAACAATAATGAAGAAAGATGGAGTAACGATGTTAATTCACAATCATAGTATGAAAACAATGTTTTGACAAGACACCAAGATGATAAATAATGACATGAAATTTATTCAAAATATCATTTGGAAAAAAGGGAATCAAATTAGTATATATGAAAAATATTTGTCTAGAGGAATATGCACTCTCTCGGACCCATAGGAATTGGATCTACTAGATGAGGTAATAGTCCAATCTAGTTTTTTCAATCTCTTTGAAGACTTCTTGATAGTCATATTCATGAGAATATTTAAGATTTATACACCTAAGAACATGCAGAGGAAACAATAGTGTTGGAAGTCCCAAACAAAATTCAAGGACGAACTATTAGATGAAGGGAAGGTCCTTGTTAATATATTAAACCTTGTCCAATGTTAGACAAATTAAAAAACACGTAGTATTTCTAATGGATATAAGTAAGGAACTGTAATAGGAAATTATTCCAGATTCATATCTCATCGACTAGTGCTAGAGAAGAGGAAAATGCACATTAAAAGACATGATAATGAGACTTAGACATGTTTTTTTGAAATTTCTTTCTTAAAGGACAATCTTAGGATCCAACTTGATATCTTTCCTTCCATGTAATTGGCTC